>JAYMTP010003326.1:0-17285 GCA_036897365.1 Geranium brycei | reverse complement strand
ATTTTGATATAGTATAATTCATTTTATATTAAAAATAAATTAAAATAATAAAAAAATACAAACCTGATTAATCCCGATTAATCTTTTCAGGGTGCTGTGAGCCCGACTAGCGCCTAACGTTATTTAGAACCTTGCTCCTTATACCCCCGTACACTTTCAATGTGGGACCTGGACTCACATATGAAATTCCTAACACATTGTCTATTCAAGATAATAAACGTTTTAAGAAAAGCGGATTACCGTGTGTCGACAAAAAACAATATTCTCATGATCAATCTCATTGTTCAAGGTTCATTTATTTATGTAAAATATTTGTATTGATACATCAAATTAGTATATTTGAATACATGTTTAAATATGTTGATTATATCCTATGTGTTTTTGTTAATTTTTACATGCATGTATGTTTGTTCGGTTTGTTTGTATTAAGCTTATGAGCTAACCCACGTCTAACACAAATTAAATATAAGAAAATAATACTATTATCAAAAGCAATATAATCATATACATCAACACTATGATGCCCTCCAAACATCTAGTTTTGATATAGCAGTACATCAAATATCAAAGTGATAATTAGAAACATAGCAATATTATAGACTTGGGAGCAAAGCCACAAAAAGCCTCAACTTCCAAAACAGTTGGTGGGTCAACTTCCTATAAAACTGAAAGCAAAATAGACATGGTGGCCAATACCATAATAGGCAGCTGAGGGTTGATGCTGCCATTAACTCACCCACCTACCTCCAACTATATGTGTATATATGAGATCTTGTAAACAGCAACATTAATTCATCTTCATTTTCTCACAACTTCCTAAGTTGATGTCAACATATATTGTCTATCATAACTCAGTTGGCTCATCTGTATATCTCATGCTCTTTTGGCTTTTTCTTAACCTCCATCATTATTAACTTCCACCCAACTCTATCAACTAACATTAACTTTTACTCAAACTAACCTTAATTTGGATAGAAGAGAAAATACATATTCAACCTCCGAAACTTTTTTTTAATGTTGTTGTTGTTGTGTATAGCTTAACGCCTGCTTAAGAAATATGTGATGTAATGGGTCATTTTTTTCATATACATAAGAAATTCATACGAGTCATTCCATAATTTTTTTTATTTGTTGATTATATTATATTATATTAGATATAAAATCTTTTATCCATTCAAAACCTACTTTAAGTCTAAAATGACAATTATTTGGACTATCGCTTATACACTTTGTGGCTATAAAGCCTACCCACTAATCTATAAGACATTTCATTAGTTGAAAATAACACATTTCCTGACATTTCCTCCTAATTATTAGTAATAGGATGTCAAGTATGGTGTAAACCTATAGCATATAACTTTTGAAAATCTTGTGTTATTATTAGTTAAAAGATGAATGAGATGTTGAACCATTAAAATTGGTCAAATCAATATAATAATAAAATAATATATTTAACTTCTTTATCTATTTCAATAATAATATATTTGAAACAAAATGTATGGTCACATCCTCATTTTATGTTTATTGTATTAAAAATATTAAGTTTTTCGTCTTACTTAAAATATTTTGATTCATAAAAAAAAGTGTATTTCGTAATTTTTATTCTCAATTTCATATGTCACATTAAATATTGAATTTTTTCACGATTAATTTTCTTTCTTTTTAAATAATAATAATATATTTGAGATAAATTGTGTGATTACATTCTCGTTTTAATTTTTATTGTTTGAATTAATTTTGTTTACCATCCTTTTATTTTCAATATATATCGACTAGTTTGTTAAAAAAAACATTTGATTTATCTCTATTTTCTATCCTGAAACATATCAGTATTTGCTTTCTCGATATGAGACAAGACAACTCACCCCGAGAGACATGCGCACATTATATTTCCCAGCAAGATCCAATAATCACACGCCACGTGTCAAAATATATAGGGGAGCAGCGTGATCAGGTTTGTAGCGAATCATTTCTCTAGTTCCGTTCACCTATATCACCAGAAAGCCGTAACTTTCACTCCCTGGTTCGATCCTCTCTCAGTCCTTCAGAGATCTCTCGAACCGATTCGGCGAGGAAGCTTGTTCCAATGGCGAGCGGAGGGTACGGAGACGCGTCGCAGAAGATAGACTATGTGTTCAAGGTGGTGTTGATCGGCGACTCGGCGGTCGGCAAGTCTCAGATACTGGCTCGGTTCTCGCGCGACGAGTTCAGCTTGGACTCCAAGGCCACCATCGGTGTCGAGTTCCAGACTCGGACCATGGTCATTGAGCACAAGAGCGTCAAGGCTCAGATCTGGGACACTGCTGGTCAAGAACGGTATAGTGAATCCCTACCATTTATGCGTCTTCCTGTTCAACCCTTTTTCACTGATGCGCTTCCTTTCTATGATTCTTGTGTTTGTGTACATGGATGTTTGTATGACTAGTGTAATTCTGCACATTCCTCAATCGGCTGACTAGATTTGGATCTGTTTCTGGTTCATTTTCGGTGTAGATAATCTAGATTTTAGCATTCTGCAGAAACCTGAAAGTTAGTTTTTCTTCATTTCCAGGACCATCCATACCTGTCTTCTTACTGAAAATCAACATTATTAAATCCTTGCTAATTCAGTTTTCTTGATACTGATTTGGCCTTAATAAAGCTTTAACCAAGTTCCGAGATGGATTTGAACTGGTGTCTAGAGAAAGGTTATTTTGCTCACCTGAACTAATTAGAAGTTGTTTGTCATTGGTTTGACCATAGGTCATCAGGTACGTGTGGAATTGTGGATGCCGCCTTCAGTTGAATTGAGTTGGTATTGCTCAAGGATCTTAGATTGCATTTGAGTTGACAGTTGTGCTAACAGCCGAGTCAACTATATTAAATTATAGCTTGCTGTTTAGTCACCACTCGTAACATAATGATCGGTTGCTTTAAGATCAGCATAGGGAAAAACTGAAATGAACTTGTTAAAATATAACTACACTTGTGATATGGATTGTGCACAACCATGAATATTACGTGTTTAAATTCCTCAGCCTAAGGGATAGGATTGGATTCAATCTAGAGGACCAAATAATCACTGAACTAGATCTATGAATCTGTAAGCTCGAACAATTTATCTGAAGTAAGCTTCAATTCTGCCACATTTAGTTAATCATGTATATAAAAGTAAACTGTTTAAAATAAGAGAAGAGGACACTTCATTGAAGACAATCCCTCTGATTTCCCAAACTGGGGAATGTCTGTCCAAACTAAATAGCCTTTTCTTTTCAAGAATTAAATCTTTTAAAACCGTAGTGGTCAATGACATGATAGGTCTATATTAAATTAGCTTTGCAAGTGTTGGAATTGGATACCCTTTTCATTCAGAAAAAAGAAGCTGAAAGAACAAGAGCACATAAAACCTCCCTTGTTGTTCCTGGTATTATTTAAAGTGGTGTATGAGTATTAACAACATCTAGGGAAGCTTATTGGTTTTTTGTCTTTTACAAACTAAAGCTAACTTGAGAACAGTTCAAGAATGAATAACTTGCTATACACTAGATGGTGGAAATGCTGAATGTCCAGAATTTATGAGGTACTAATGTTTTATTTTCTGCCTACTTTTGATTATGAGCAGCTACAGAGCAGTTACGAGTGCATACTATAGGGGTGCTGTTGGGGCAATGCTGGTTTTTGACATAACCAAACGCCAGACTTTTGATCACATACCCCGTTGGTTGGAGGAGTTGCGTAGCCACGCGGACAAGAACATCGTCATCATTCTTATTGGAAACAAGAGTGATCTCGAGAGCCAGCGTGCAGTACCCACCGAGGACGCCAAAGAATTTGCTCAGAAGGAAGGGCTATTTTTCTTGGAAACCTCAGCACTGGAATCAACAAACGTGGAGACTGCCTTTGTGACCGTGTTGACAGAAATCTTCAACATAGTGAATAAGAAGACCCTATCTGCAGGTGACAATCAAGGCAACGGGACTGCCCCTCCGGAAGGCAAGAAGATCGTCATCCCGGGCCCCGCACAAGTAATTCCATCCAAGAGCAGCATGTGTTGTAAATCATCCTAATCTGGGTGTTCTAAATTTTGAGTGGTGTATTTGCGTTGTATATTTCCATTTCCACGTTTTAGGTTGCACTAGCAGCAAATTAATTACATGTTTGAATGTGGGAAGGACAGAAAGTAAAGGCGACAAGAGGATAACTTTTTATCAACTGTTTTTTCTCTGAAAATTCTCTCTTGTTCAATATCAATCGAGTATTGCTTTAAGTATTGTATGCTCAATCTAGATACGTTTGATGCTCGATTTCGTTGAAATCAATGTACTAAATGTGACTTACAAAAAAGAACATGATTGAATACAGAAGAAACTGAATATACATGATACCAAATGGTTTCTGTTTGCTAAAATATTGGTGCAATTTTGAACTATGAGAGGTCTCTAACGAATAGCCTCAGTGCCCTCTTTGTCAACATTTCTCAGGCACTCCCAGAGGGAAGAGGAGCGCAATTGAATGTTATGCGGAGATAACACAACAGCCTCACTAGCATTGAATGGGTCTGCTAATATTAGGAAAAGAAAGTCCCACATCGCCTGAGAAGCAGATTAGCTACTAATCTCACTCCTATATAAATGGTCCTCCTTGCAACCATGTAACTCACGCAGCCGTGCAATGCACACACAGCGAACTATTCTTTCGCCTTTTACTAAAGAATACCGTGTGTGCATTGCTCACAGCGGCATACGCCTATTTTTGGAGAGGCTTCCTCTTGTTTGAGGCTCTCACTAATTTCAGTTGCAAGTGTTGGTTATTGTTCTATATACATTTCGTTTGGTCCAAAGGCACTTATCAAACTTTTGTGAGGTGTAAACATTAATAATTATATTTTCGTGCAAAATATACACTTGAGAACATATCCTTACAAGTAAGAATTATATATTTTTTAAAAGAATTTTTTCAAAAGTTTTTCTAATTTTATTTTCTAACTAAAATTTGCCTAATTTACTTTTTTTAGTTAAATTATTTTAAGGTAGATATTATTTTATAAAAATCCTAATTAGGGTGATTTGGGCATATTTTTTTCGGGACGGAGAAGGTATGGGTTTGACGGAGGTAGACGGTGCAACCTAGACCGTCATTTTTTCAGCGAGGTGCGTGGTGGAGGTTCTGATTCACGACCTAGATGTTGGTGGACCATCTGGATCGAGACTCTCTGGACATCTGGATCATGAACTAGAGACCATATCAAATATAAACCGCAAACCAGAGTCTATAATGCTTGAATCTGAGTCGTGACAAAAGGAGAACATCGACGATTTGAGGGCAGAGATGGGACCCACTAGAGGCAGAGGTGAGGATTAGGGTTGGGTCTAGTGTAGGGTATGTTTTGAAATTTTAAAATGTGTTGAAAGTGCAATTTTATTTTTTGAATGTAAAATTCAACAGATTTTGACGAAACGTAGCAAAATAAAATTTTTAAACAGTTAAAGTATTACACGAACTACAAAAATAAATTAAGTGTGATAAACTGACATCTTTTAGTGTTTCATTTGCTTCTTAAAATCACAACCTAATCGCATCTGTAAAAAGATGGTATCACATATTTTTGTCAATTTTTAAACATTAATAAAATTGTGTATATATTTTTGTTCAAAATCTACGACCTAAAATAGTTATAAGTTAAATTTATTTATTAAATAAATTGTCATGTTTAAAATTTTGTATATAAATATCATATAAACTTTTACCGAACAAATAAAATGATAGTTCCATTTTATTTTAGTAAAAAATATTATAAATAGCATTACACATCATACGGTACTGTGCACTATTTTTATTAAATATAGAAATTTCCAAAATTAATTCTTATGAAAATTTAGTATTTACCATTCAGTTTTATTTGGTTATTTTTGAAAAGTATACAAATGATATACGAAATAACAAAATTCACAACTTCTTTTTGTTCTCTAAATTACAGAAGCACGCAGCACAGGTAAACATTTATATACAATTTGAGTACTTAGACAGAACTCTAAAAGGGAAAATAGAGAGAGCCGTCTCAAATCTCTGATTCTTCCCCTAAAGTTCATAACCAGGGAACTTGGAGTTTTGAGGTGCAACCACATCAAAGCAGAGGCAAGCCATTCCTGCAAGCCCCTGGAAAAGGGAGCACGAATGGTCAAGCTGTTTGGCATTGTGAAAGAGGAAGCTTGCAAATGCTTTTGCTCTCTCCTCGTATACGCTCTCTCCCGTTAACCGATACAGGGAAAGGAATGCATAGGCATTCCCAGCAACGCCATCGGCTAGTCCAACCTTCTTCACCAGCCCATTCTTCCACACCACCTCCCCCGCCTCTATTGCCCCGTCCCGGAACTCCCTCTCTCTTGGATACACCTATACAACACACAACTCATTCAAATCCACATGCATAATAACCAAACTTCCTAACCAATCGTTGCAAGCGAGCAAAATGACAAAGAAGCATGAAGTCACTGGTTTCAATCCTCACTTGTAGTTATTGCTGGTTAATGAAATAATAACATGTCTTTAGATATAAGGCTAATTGCACATGCAGAAATAAGTCTAATTCTACATCTGAAAGATGTTCACTAGGTTAAATAACAGTCTGGGCCTCCAATTATCAGTTTAAGATTTTAAGTGGATTGGACTTCTCACATAATATCAGAGGTTGACTTGACTAACCTGAGATGCTTTGGCCAAAGTGATGGCCATGCCAGTTGCACCATGAGACCATTGCACGAGTTTGTCCCTCGGGTTTCCTTCGCTTGAGGGGTAATTGCCGCTATGAGGGAACCTGTTGCTTATCATGTACCTCAAAGTTCCTTTGACATCCTCCGCGTCCTCCTTAGACAGAGGGAAGTGAAGTAGCACTTGCATGATCCCAGCCAGGCCGTTTGCTGCACCCCAGTACCTCGTCCCGTGCCATCTGTACATGAGTGGGCACGCCGTGTTATCAGACGCCCCTGCCCTTCCGCCAGCCAACACAGCTTCAACAGTTGGCATCAGAAGTTCATTGCTCACAGTCTCGTCTCCAAGATACTTGTTTATGAACAAAGCAGCCCATAAGAACCCGGCTCTTCCATACATCAGATCATATGACATTCCAAGACCTCCTTCCTCTGGCCCAACTGGCAGTGCCCTCTCCTCAGCTAACTATACATAATTAATGAAGTTATGCAATTAGAAAGTTAGAACTAGCCACAAATCTGATTAACTGTAATTGAATAATCATGCCAGACTATTCAAGAACATATTCTGGCAGAACAATAACTCATGGGCAAAAAACACATATTTGACTACTATTCTTGATTATACTTTCTTGGAAGCAACAAAAAATGAAGGTGTAAAACTCCAGTTCAGACCAAGAAAACGAATTAATAGACTTAAGGATCAACACTGTCATTGTGCAGTATCTGAATGCATCAAACTTAAAGAATTTTTTTTCAAAGACAGGTCTACCGAACAATTTAGCAATCCAACCAAATGTGCACTCATTTTCTTTCTGTGGAAGTGTATGTATAGCCAAAAACGGACAGGCATGTGTGGACATATGTGCATTTCCTTCATTAGTTTCTTAAAATATCTTGGAAAATAGGGCACATGCCTGAATTCATTTCTTCTACTAACAGTGACCTGTATTGTCACTCTACAAAGCAAGAAGATAAAACATATGAATATGGGACCAAAACTCGACAAGGCAAAGAGTATCTATCTCCCATCTCTGTTATTATCTATGGAATTGAAACAACAGTCACATTTGTGTATATTTGAAGTAGCAAATATGTATGGAATTGAAATGTTTCGGGCCAAATTTGACATACACTGAGGAAGAGGTTCAAGTAGAAGTCGCGTTTCGGGTGGTCCCCCATGTAATTGGCAACAACAGCTCCCACTGCATAAATTCCTCCCTTGCCACACAAAAATGTCAAGTGCCTGCATAATTAATTAAACACTTATATCACCTAATCATTTTAGTTAAGATGAGCATTGTCAATTGAACATATTTTAAAAAGATAGGAAAAATTGCAAAAACATGTCTGGTAGACTGGTACTGTCTCAATTGCCAAAATGTAGTGTGAACTTTGATTTTTTTTTTTTTGCAAATTGTAAGCAAATTATCAAATTACCCTTAAAATTATGACTATTTTTTTAAATAATTTCTTTTAAGTTTTTCTGAAAATATCTTTTAACCAGAATTTGTAAGATCAAAACTTATAATTTAATTTTTGTTATAAAGTATTTTTTTCTAAATTATTTTAAAAATATATAATTCTTAATATTATAAGCAATTTCGTAATATTTTGCCTAAAATGCATAATACAAATATTTTGCCTAAAATACATAATTCACAACACATTTTTGTCATTAATAAAATACTATAAGACATGTTTTTGCAGTTTTCCAACAAGATAAAAAGATATTACTAAGTATTTAGTAAGAAATTGATTCTAGACCCAAACTCTTGTGATGCAATCTTGCACTGTAATTACCTGGTGGAGGCGCGTGAGGCGCACGCGCCGACGATCTCGGCGGAGAGAATCAAATCCTGCGGGTCTCCGGTGACCTCGTACGACCGCAGGCAGGTGATAGCTGTCCCCAGCAGACCCGTATACGCCGTCAGATCCGTCTCCGGTGCTCCTCCGCTCTTCTTCCTCGTGGCCTGCACCACCTGGCACGACCAGATCGAACAGAATCAGCACCGTAAACGGCGGGCTTGGCTAACATGCTCCGGAGAGCGACACGACCTTAACCTACGCACCGAACCACAAACCTGTTCCTTGATTGAGATGGCTGCCCGGAGAAAAACCTCGGGCGGGAGAGTGAGATCAACGGCGGTGGGCGTCGGATCCGTGCTGCCGTGGAGCGAATCGAGCCGTTGGTTGCCGGGGGACGAATCGTCATTGTGACTGAGATCGAACATCGGAGACATCGCAATTAAGTAATTAATTAATTATATTGTTGTTACAATACAATCAGGAGGTGATGGGTTTTGGTTTGTGATCACGAAAACGGAGAGAGAGTCTGAGAGTGAGTGAAGAATATATATAGAGGAGCAGAGAGGAGGAGATGTGTTTAGCGGTGATTGTCTGAAGCAGCGGCACACACTAAACACGTGCCGTGTTATCCTTTTCGCTTATCTACTTCAATTAAATCTACGCGGAGGATCCGATATATATATATGGTTCCAAAAAAACATGACAATTTCGTGGTTACGATTGAGTATTATTTTAACAACTAATAAGATATAGAGGGCGGTGAACACGTTTTTTTTGTTTAAGAAAATACTAAAAATTTATAACATAACACTTTATGGCGTTAAAATTTATATTTAGAAATAAAATGGATATGATGTTTATATTGGATAATGATTTTTAGGTTAGGAGTTGTGTGAATAATTATATGAAAAACATGTATAATTGATGACAGTAATGTGTAATCATTCATTGATTTAATGAATATCTTTAGTTGATGTTTGTTTCTTACAAGAAAGAAAAAAAACACGGTCATGTTTTGGATGATATTTGTGTTCATTTGGGGTTCCAAAAGTGCAACAAAGTTAGACTAGTATGTTCAGGGCTCATCCTCCCCTTGAACGTTTTAGTTTAAATTAGCATCATTTTAAAATTTTAAATAATCGTAGGTTAATAAATTTAGCAAGGGAATTAACAGAAATGAGTCATGTTTAAGTTTGTTAAGTAATGGTACCAGACAAAAATGGATTATCTACTATTATTTTTAGGTTAGTCGCGGTTAGGTATACTTAAAAAGTTTAAGTTATCATATAGGTTATTTAAAGTTTTATTTAAATTTTGTATGTCATCTAAATTTTTTTCTCACCATTACGAACAACATTAATTTTTATATATTTTTAATTTATGAACTTTAATATTTCGTATAGTTCAAAAAATAATGATACCCTCATAAAATTTCAACTTCACAGCATAGTGATTGAATGATTGAATGGTTCTAAGTTTTTCAATTGATTGTCTTTTAGTACGGAAAAATATAAAAATTATTTTTAGAGATAGACCAATTTTTTTCAATTCGTTAGTCTCTCTTTGCCCCACTTCTGCTTATGGCAACACACCCCTCTGCAATGACGATGGCGGACCAACCAGATCCTCCGTCGTCAAGGCCCTCCTGGCTGGAGGCGTCGAGACGTTCCTCTTCGAGTGTAACCCAGCCAACACCAAGTCCTGCGGCGGCGTGATTCCTCTATGCATCCTTATGGAAAGAAACTCATGAAATCAATAGCATTTAAATGAAAATTTGAAGTCCAAACAATGACATTTTAGTAATTTCAACTTGAAATAATGTTAAATAGAATGTTATTTTTATCATTTCACAAAATTTAAAAAAAACTAATGATATGAAAAATAGTTTTTAGGTGATATGAGAAATTAAATAAAACACTACTTTACGTGATCTATCTGATAAATCAAAATATATAGATGTGCCCAATTGCAATTATCTCTTGTTCCTATTATATATAAAATTGAATCTGGGCGGCTTGTTTTATGAGAGTGACACTGAATGAATATAAACTTGTACTGAATCAAAACGAAAGAAGTTTCTTGTCTTTCCTTTCCCTGATGAGTAAAAGAAAAATCTTACAAACCAAACAATCAAGAAAAGCTCCACCCAGCAGAGCAACCTCTAACATTTACAATTTACAAAGCTTCACTCTACATTCGATTCTCTCCTCTGGAAGCTTTTTCTGGACAACATAGACCCAAATCTCTTGAACAATGTCTTCCTCTTCCTCGCATTCTTCTCGTTCTCGCTCTCCTGCTCCGCATCATCCTCCTTTCCCTCCTCCTGCTGCTCAAACTCCTGCGAGCTCATTGACGCCTCGTCCCCAAACGAAAGTGACAGCGATTTCTTCCTGTTCGGGGACGCTCCATGCCCCATAGGCGACCACGTATCGAATATCGACCCCTTTAGCGCCTCGTCTTTTCGGGTTTCATTCCTTTTCTCATTCTGATCACTGCTCGTCAATGGCTTCCCTGTTGACTGGAGCGCTGACTTCACATCCATGCTGTAGTGCCTCCCGAGTTTCTTGAAAGAACCACTATTGTTATTGTCTCTGTCCATTGAATACTGTGTCTTGAATCCTTGTTGTGACAGTTCGGATTGGCGAAGCAGCTTCTTTAGTTCCTTAACGTTGTCGTACGCTATTGCTTCGCTCATCCTCAGGTTCTCGATTTCTTGGCTGAGGATCTCTAACGCGCTCTCCTTCTCAGCCACACTGTCCTTGAGCTGTGAATTCTCCTCCCTCGCGATCGCTGCAGCTTCTTTGGCCACGTTCGATTCGTTTAAGGCTTGTTTGAGGATGTCTCGGAGTTTCTTGTTCTCGTCTTTGGATGTGTTGATCTTGTTCTTGGACTCTGCTAGAGCGTCTGCGAGTCTGTTGTTCTCTTTCTGAAGCATCGCCTTCTCTTCCTCAACGTTTCTGATGCACTCCACGAACATTGTCTCTTTTTCGTGCCACGCCATGAGGGATTCCTCTGCTTCGATCCTTAACCTCTCTGAGGTGTTCTTGTGCTTCTCTGACTCTTTTCTTGATTCGTCCAGGAGGGTTCTGCACCGGCTCTCCATGCTCTTCAAGAGGAATTTCGATTGAGCCGCTTCTGATTTAGCCTTCTCTAACTCTTTTCTTGTTGATGTCAGTTGTTCTTTGACCTCGTTCGCCTCTGTCGCGACTTCTTTGAGCGCGAAGGCTAGTTCGTCCATCGCCTTCTTCCCATGCTCCTCTGCTTCACTCACCATTTTTAACTCGTTCCTGACCGAGTTGAGCTCGTCGACTAATGTCTCGACCTTTAAAGAAGTGATCTTTTCGGTCTCTTCCGCGTGGGAAAGGTTCTCTTTCACCAACCAGAGCTCGTACCGGAGGTTGTCTACTTCGTTGTCCATGGGGAACATCTCAGGGTTCCTGCCGTGTCCATCACGGAACGAGCTCTTCTCCATTTTGTCAGTGAGTGAAGCAATCAGCAGCTTCGATTCCTCGAGCGAGATCTTGGTTTCCTCAAGCTGTTTCGTTTGTGTTACAAGAGAATCTAAGAGCTTCGTTTCTGACTCGTTTTTCCTCTCCAGTTCTTGCTCGAGCTCGCGTATTCTTGCTCCCCTGAAATCCATTGATGCGCGGGGCGTGTTCGTTTTCTTGAGGATCTTCACTTCCTCTCTCAGTTTGCTTATCAAAGAGTCCTTCTCAGCCAGTTTGACCTCCAAGTTCTTGGCTCTTTCGGCTTCTGATTTCAATGAAGCCGCGTTCTTTGACTTGACCTTCAATTCTTGATTTGAGGTTGATAATTGGTTTTTGAGCTCGGGCTGGGTGGTGAGGGCGGTGGAGAGCCTCGAGTTGGCGTCCTGAACGGCCGTTTTCATCTCCTTGAGCTCCCCGACGGCCTTGTCTCTTTCCTCCTCTGTCGCATGTAACGGGTTCGACGAGTCTCCTTCAGGCTCCCCCATCTCATCAACAACTCTAGCTATGATCTGTTCCTGTCAACAATCACAAATTTTCCACATCCACACAAATCACAACAAAAGTCAAACATATCCTCAAGTTTCAAGAACAAGTCGACAGGCAAAAGGTCAGACAAAAATCGAGTGATCGTTACCGTGGGAGAATTCGCCCGGTATCGTTGCGACGCCAGAGGGCTCCCTCTTCCAGGGACACCCTTATATGGACTCCTCGGCGGGTTTTCGATAAATCGAGACCTGGAAAGCAAAATTAGCGATGGAAAAGACTTAGAAAAGGGAAGGAGCTGGACAAGAAAAATGAAGACAAGTAGAAGCATCATACCTGGTTCCGGGAGATTGTAACATGATGTTCTTCGGATATCTTAAGATTATGTGTCTTCTATATTTGGGGAATCAGCAAATATGAACAAGACCTGAATAGCAAGAGCTAAAGCTATGATTTAGGAGGAGAGAAATAAAAGGGAAGGTGTATTATTTAGAAAAAGTCCAGAGTAAGCGGTTTTTGCATTAAAGGATCGACCATCCAACACAAGGCAAGAATATTATAAGACTATCAAAAATGGACCCACTGGAGCTTTTTTCAATTTGGATTTGCATGAAAGTGGTTTGGTTTGCTAAGAAACACTCTGAATTGCCCAAATGTACATTATTGACGATTTCCATGATTATCTTAGTAATAAAATAATTGTAATGTTGATGTCAATTGTGAATAGTGTAGTTTCTCAGCCAAAGCATAGAATAAAGTGATGTGGCTTCTCTTCATTTTTCTTGTATCATATTATTTTTCTTGGCAGGACTGCAAATCTGGCTTCTTCTTGCAGCCAGCAGAAATGGTCATGGGAAGAGACTACTAGCAAAACAAAAAACACCAATATTCTGATTTCCTAGTATCTGCATCGGCTGTTTCAAGGAAATTACTTGATTCATTCACAGAGAATATGCCCTTTTTTTCCTCCAAACTGGGTCTTATGCCGTGCATCACAAATCATTTCACAAGATCTCTACAGTATATGAACATCTCTACGCTGCGAATATGGATTTGATTTGAACAATTATAAAAACAAACTCGAGACTGCATTAGAGGGATGAAATTAAAATCCAAGTTGTTCAATGACAAATGCAAAATAATAGACAAAATACCAAACTGGCCGCTGCCCATGTAGTGTTAAAGGGACTAACACTGCTACATACAGATACTGATTCTATTTCATTTAGATTTTGAATATAAAACAGCAGCAAAACTAAACTCCACCTATCTTGTTCGTGCCACCAGATTATGCACGCTCACCCCTGATCCTTCTAGCTAGCTGGATGTCCTTTGGCATGATGGTGACACGTTTGGCGTGGATGGCGCAAAGGTTAGTGTCCTCAAACAGCCCAACGAGGTATGCCTCGGCTGCCTCCTGCAGTGCCAACACCGCATGGCTCTGGAAACGCAGATCAGTCTGCTCACAAAATCAACAATTTACAAGACTGTTCAGTTATCTATAATCATCAAAACACTGACAGTGGCTAAAAGGCATTATTCAGAGAAAAGTGAACACTCATATTGAGACATTAAAATCAGTGAATGTAACTTATCAAATACATTACCTTGAAGTCCTGGGCAATTTCACGGACAAGCCTCTGGAATGGGAGCTTCCTGATCAACAGCTCAGTGCTCTTCTGGTACTTGCGGATCTCACTGCGTGATTATGAAACAGAATCAATAAAACAAACTCTTGCATGACTCAAATTTGAAGTACAGAATTAAAACAATGAAGAGTAAATTAAAATAAGTCAATTTCAACACTGAAAAAACAAACTCACCGGAGAGCAACAGTACCCGGGCGGTATCTGTGAGGCTTCTTGACTCCACCGGTGGTTGGGGCAGACTTGCGAGCAGCCTACAGGAGAAAACATTGAGCTCAAGCCCCAGAAAAATAGCATATAAACTTACAACTAAAGCAAAATTGACAAACAAATAAAAAAGATGAGTTCATAATCTTGAAACTTAAATTTCAAAGAACAACACACCTTGGTAGCAAGCTGCTTCCTTGGCGCCTTTCCTCCGGTAGACTTGCGAGCGGTTTGCTTTGTACGAGCCATCTACAATATTCACAACACATCACCAATTACAAACCATATTTGTTTTACAAAGATTTCTCTACATTTGATTATCATAAACAACATTTGCTGCTAACAGACATGTAGTGTACTATAAAATTGTCAGATACAGAAACATCGACTCAAGAGCTAGACAAAAGCGAATCACTCTAACAGATCATGAAGTCAGAAACCCTAATTATACATGAAACAATATCAAATACAGAAATTCAAAGAAGCCATGGCTACGAACAGAGCCAAAGATAGCATTGCAGTGATTGAGATAATAACACAATTGCCTTACTATAGGTAATTGATTCAAGCACCAACAAAAAACGAAACGCCTAATCTCTCTACAGTTCTTAATTCGAAATTTCGAATATAAAGTCGTAGAGGAGATCTAAACCCTAACCCTAATTCCTGAACTTGGAAAGAAAAAAAAATTAATTGCGATAATCCTTGAATCAGTCAGTCTCTGTTAGTCAGTCTCGCCTCCTATTGGTCAACGTATCTTTCTTAGTTAAGTACAAGTAATTGAGAATTTGATGGAGCTGGAACGGCCCAAATAAATTGCAAATACCAATTTGTTGAGAATGAATAGGGTATTCGTAGGAGTAGAGGCTAGTTTAGTCATTTTGCTTGTAAGAGATTCAAGGTGTATCGTGTATGGAAATCAGTATACAAAATTTTTTCAGTTTTACAACGGGGCGGTTTTGGGTGGATTTTATCAATGTAGCAGATTTCGAGCTTGGCAGCTGCCAAGACACAGAATACTACAATGTCGTTACGATTTCTTATATTTGGTGCGAGCTTGGCACAAAGATTGACCAGGTAGGCCAAGGCGGGTGTTGCGTGCATCATATATAGCATAATGTATAAATCTATGAAATAAGTATATTAAGTAAATTTAAAATCTACAAATATAAAAATTCGCCAAATCCTCAAAAGCCCTTTCTGACTGAATAGCATCTAACAATATCTACACCACTAGATTTTAGTATACAGTATACTTACACTCTTTTCTTTCACCCACCCCATTTGAATATTCACTTAATTACTCATGTACTTGTTGCATTCAAATACTTGACGGGAATGTAGATTTTCCAAAACTGAACACCAGACTCGAAATTAATCAAAAAATAAAAATCAATCATTTTGAAAGAGTTGTTTAAATAAAACAAATTTTTGGAAAAGTATTAAAATAAGTGTAGATAAGATTGATAGCTAGATATGATCTTCCTTAGGATTGTTTTTGTTCAATTAATATTATATCGCTTTTTTTCAAAAATAAATATTGGGTACGAGTTGGAGATAGGTTGGCACGCACCCGAACTGTACCCGTGAAATGGTTGTTACCTGTAAAATACATGCCCGCCCTGTTATTTGTTTGTTGTCATAGTGTCTTATTCCGATCGATTTGGAGACATTGAGTACCTACCGAGTTCATTTCTCAGTTTTTTTGGGTGTATACTTTGAGATTTTGTTTTTATTTAGGCTTTCTTTGGGTCTATATCGGTGAACTAGCAAAGACCTGAAAGCCCACTCCGAGACAATATTCATGATGCGGACTTAATTTTAGTAAATGACGTCTTTGCATTTAATTTGTTACACGTGTTCAAACATCATATATTTTGTGGATAATTTCACGTAGGTATACATGAAGAAACCTCATTATCAGATAGATACATCTAAAAAAATTTTAAACTTGGCAGGTCACCTAAACCAAACTAACTATCACTGCTTAAAATTTAACAGATTTTTGTGAAATGACGATTTTCCCTCTCAATTGAATAACTAGTTTACATCAAACCGATTAAATTTTGGAATTGAAATCAAATTTCGATTTCAGTCAGGTTTGAAAATTAAATCGTTCTGGTTTACAGTAGATTGTGGTCTAACCGTAATTGATTTGAAAAGAAAGGTCTTCGGTGAATCCTTCTGGTGAGCCACCCTCTGCTCGAGCACAACTCTCTGGTCGTCTTTGTCTCCCCGCCATTGATCTGGCCTTGCTGGGAAGTCGCGCAAATAGTTCGTGATTCGTGTTCTTTGTTAGATCACAATTCTCATCACTCTCTTCGCCAAATTGGACTATTTCTCACTCAATTCCTCTCCGGGTAGCTAAGGAATCGATTTGTACGATACATTCGTTGAGAAGAGTAAAAAACTCCAATTAGACAGTAACAATCTCGGGCTCGACGTTGTTTATCGTGAGAAGCAGAGGAAAACAGAGGATGACATAATCGTAAATTACAGGAGGAGCAATTATGAGACCCTCAAGACCAATTGCAGCGAGAAATCATCACAATGGGTGCTGAGGTGATCGGAGACAGAGAAGTGCAAGAAAATCGTGTGTGTTGATCGAGGATCGACGGTGAATCCATACCCAAGAGGAAAAATGAGCATCGAGGAGTTTCAGAGCAAGATCGAGGCTTTCATAGCGAGACACTAGGGTTTTGCCCACCTTGGGCTCTTTTGGGCTGAGGGTCGGTGGTCCTAAACAAGCTCAACCATTCCTAAAACAAAACTCTCCCAAAGTCACTATCAGAAATGAAGCTCGCCGTCCGGCCATATCTGAGCTTGAAGTCAAATATGAAAATTTGGGGAGAGGTCGTATATGTGCTTGAAGCATATATGGTTCTCCTTCAAGACCTGCAAGAACTCAAGTGCACCTTTCTTTTCACGATAGTGACTCACCGCTGGGATTGAGCCCTAATTTGGAT
>JAYMTP010003325.1:0-17288 GCA_036897365.1 Geranium brycei | reverse complement strand
GATTCCAACACCCGAGGGAGAGCGAATACACTTTAAGGAAAGTGTCCAACACGCCTCGACTTATTTCCCGAGTTTGTATTAATAATTTGTAAAGGTTCATGTATCTTTGTAATTTTCATATTTCATTAGTATTTATAATGTATTCAATTTTCGCAATTTGTTAATATTATTATATATTACCTCACAAATTCATACCCAGTTGCATTTTTCTTGGAGGAAAGGAAAGCCAAGAGCTAGCTGGAGTTGTGTGGAGCAAGATAATTGATTTCTGTTTGGGAAAGCCATAAAGAGTGTTTAAATTTCCAATCCTGAACAACTCTACTACAGGAGTGAGAAAAGAGAGGATTTGGGGGAGAAGCAGGTTGTTACAATGGGGACCATTTGCTCACTAATCTTCATGCAAAACGCCATCCCCACCTAACCATTTTTTCTCCTCCACTCCAACAAACTAATAACTACAAATAATTCTCATAAAAAAGTTAATTACAAGCAATTACTTCACAGTATTATTTGACAACTATTTTCGAGCTAATTGAAAAAGATGGTTGTGTACTGTTTACTTTTGCAAGGGTTAATAACAAATAAATATGCCAAACTATGTGATTGATATTTATTTTACCCAATTTTTTCCTTTTTTAAAAGATATCCCAACTTCTGTTTCGTGACAGGTAAGATAATTTTAATTAATTCTAACATAAATTTGATGTAAAATATTAAAAGTATTTTCCAATGCCTATTTAATTTCAAGGTCAATTTTAATATTTTATATCCAATTTTTGATAGAACTAACATAAGTTACCTATAATGGAATGGAAGTTGAGATATATGTAAGAAAAGAAAAGGTTTTGCAGATTTAAATAAGAATCATGTAAGTGGAGTACATTTATTTGTCATTTTTAGCTAATTGATGAAAAGGATAAATATTATATACACCCATTAACTACAAGTATTCAATTATTACACTTAGTCTAACTCCTTCAATTTTGTAAGAAATGTATGATTCTTCCACTATTATTTATTAAATTTTCAAATACTTGTCATTTTTTAAAATATTTTTAATTTATGAGAAAATTTTGATTTTATTGTGATAATTGGACCAAATAGATGGATTTTTTCCACCATCCAACAATTCCAAATCCTCCCGCTTCCAAATCTACTTCTCTTCGTTTTGATCAGATCCATTTTAAATGAAAATCAAAATTGTAACGAAGAAGAAAATGAGGTTTCTTATGAAGGATTGGTTTGGGTAACTTTGAGAAAAAGCATAGAAAATTAGAAGGTGGGTTCAAGTTTAAAGAGCGAACCCACTAGTTCTTCTTCTGCTACCTCTCCTCGCGCCATATTTTTGGTTGATTTTCCATTCAAACAAAATTCCTTTATTCGAACAAAATAGAACCTTTGCTCTGCTCTTAAGATCCTGTTTTCCTTGGAATAATTTAGTTCTTCTCTTAACATTAATTTGTCACCATTTGTTGGTCCTAGTCAAGCCTGCGTGGCTTTGTTCGACCTCAAGTGGATCCATATTCAAATATGTTTTGCATA
The DNA here is from genome assembly GCA_036897365.1 of Geranium brycei. Classification (NCBI taxonomy): domain Eukaryota; kingdom Viridiplantae; phylum Streptophyta; class Magnoliopsida; order Geraniales; family Geraniaceae; genus Geranium; species Geranium brycei. The sequence continues at coordinate 15,746 of JAYMTP010003325.1, read as the reverse complement.
GCACTACCTTAATCAACTATGTTTTACACATCAGTATACCTAAAACTTGTTTTTAGCATCGTCCTAAGCAAGTCGGTGGCTTCATACCTGACCAGCTTGTACTTGACAGGCTTCATACGACCCACCTGCAACTTGACAGGTGAAAATCACAAGGAAATTCTCACTTGTTGGGTGAACGATGAGTCCGCATAAATGCGAATGGGTGAGATTTTTGACGCGAATGGATGACAAACCCACCTGTCAACACCATCATAAAATTCAAATGTTTATGGAAGCACAAATGTACTGAAAGTAAACATATATTTATGTGGAAAAACCGTTTGAGAAGGTGAATAATCTGTTTACTTCTTGTAACCAATTGGTAATCACATAATTTGCCATCATCATGTCGTTAACATAATTAAATTTCGTAGTCAACAATCCCTTGTTTAATTTGTCAGAAAAAATATGTTTACGGGAAGATTCACATTCGATTATATGTCTGGCTATCACTCTACTCATACTAAGTAGCCATTTGTGTAACTGCCCAAGTCATCTACCAACGACCAAGCTTAGACGATCATTTGCTAGACGGATGTAGGCTCTGGCTTACAAGAGTTGGACAACAAGGTCGACCAACCTTTCTCTCCTTTACTTTAATTAATTAACTATTATTCATGTCGTATTTCTCAGAAGATGGCCCCTCACATAATTCTTTTAACAGACTATGTTTTTTTTCATCTATCTTAATAATCGTGGCTGCTATAGAATTAAAGATAAAAAATATATAATTTGTCACTTAAAAATTAAATTAAATAATTATATTTGAAGACAGTCTAATTTAAATAGTGAGCATAAAAGAAAAAGATAGGGATAATTTCACTTATCTCTCCTAAGTATTCAAAATTCTCACCTAAATCTCTTCAAAGATAAATGCGGTTTGGAAAAAAAAATGACGAAAATACTACTATTTAAAAAATTAAAAAAAATTGAACTTATTTTTTTTTAAATATTTTTTATGAAACAAACAATAAAAACTGATCTTAATAACATTATTTTTAAATATATATATTAAAAATAAAAAACGACTGTTAAACATCTTTTTTATTTTTAATATATTTTAAAAAATTTTATCCCATAATCAGTTTTTATTATTTGTTATGTATAAAAGAATTATGTTTTAAAACTATTTTTAAATCTAAAGATATTTTTGTTACCTAAAAAAATAACTTAAGAAATTTTACAAATTACATTTACTTTTTTTGAGAGGTTTAAGCGAAAATTTTGCATGTCTAAGAAGAGGCATCTTAACAAGATAATGAAAATTGGAATTCCAAAAAAAAAATTGCCAACCACATTTGTGAAGCACGAGTTCCAATTCCAACCGTTTATTTCCTTGCTGCAATCAAAAGGTTTATGCTGTGGGAAAAACTTGCTCCTCAGTCTAAGATTTTCAAAGTTCCGTTGCCATGTTGTCTTCGCAGCGTTACTTTCTGAGCTCCTCTTCTTCTTCACCACCATCTCCATCTCCATCTCCATCTCTCTCCCCTCGCTGCTCTCTCAAGACCTATCCCCAAACTCCCCACTTCTCCTTCATCAAATCGTACGAGCCACCCTCCCAGCCTCTCGAATCCGCCTTCCAACCCCAGTCGGAACCTACCCACGACGGGGACGATGAAGAAATCTCTGGGGTTGAGGTCCCCAGGCAGAAATTCATACCCGTCTCCAAGGCTGAGCTCTCCGACGCCATCACCGCCATGCTCCTCGACTCTCAACTTGATGTTACCCAATTTCACCTTTTGTCATCGTAAGCCACTTTTGATTCTTTTAAATGTGTTGTTTTGTATGCACTTCATGTGTTCGATGAATTGCCTAGGTGCTTGGACTCAATTCTGCATGCTGAGCACAAGAGCATTTTGGAGGAAATGAGAGCAGATTATTCACTTAGCCAGTCCACGGAGAGTGAGGTTTTGGGTAGTTCAGATGGAGACGTTGTGATTAACGGGAACAAATCTGATTTGGGTGGTGATGGATTTGCTGAAAATGGGATTGTGGAAACAAATGGGGAGCTGGAGGTGGCTGAAGCTGACAAGCCAATGTCCTTCAATTACGGTCTTGATTTGACCCAGTTGAGAAATCTCTTGGGTTCTTCATCCAAAATCGATAGCAGGTGTTCTAATGGAGAATCGAGGTTTGTCTCAAACTGTTCAGTATGACGAGTTCTGTACTATAGCACTTGACACCATGGCTTCCTCAGAAGTCTCTTGTATGGATTTATTAGAACGTCTATTGCGTATGGGGCATGTTTCATTTTATAGGTATAAGAAAGACGTTCTCTTGTCTAGTGGGATCTGTTGCACATACCCACAAAATATGGCTCCATTACAACAGCTCTTGTACACAGGGTCCATTTCGTTGAATAGACGGTGTATAAAGAAAGATGTTCTCAAGGGTTAAGATAGAAACCCTCTCCCATTCTATAGCTGGAGGAGGTTGAACTTCTAGTCTGAACTTAAATATGATATGATTCATGATGTAGAGTGACAGGATGCAGAGCCCTGTAGAGATAGCTCTGTGCTCGGAGCTGCTGAACACTTAAACTGATAAAGAGAACTCTGTTTATTCTAAAAGGAAGTGATTGAGAGGGGCCAGCTATTACCTGTAAAGGCCAGCCTTGGGTGTCATAAATATATTCGTAATGTGTTATACATGCTTTATGATTATCAGCAATAAATTAAACAACAATACCGCCAACATGGGGATTGGAACCAGCGATCTTGTGCTTATTTATCACCCACGGCCTTGGGTCATTTATTGCTTTATGTGATTCTTAACTCTGCAAACTCTTTTCTAGGGTTGCTGTTGCCACCCGTTTCCAGCGTGCTTTCATGCAACTCCTGAACAATGCTCAGTTTGAAGAATTATCAGCTCGGGATTTGATGTTGACATCAGCATTAAATACGGATTATCTCCTTACTTTGCCAATATATGTTGACTGGAAGAAAGCAGCCGAGTCCAATGCGATAATTTTTAGGTAATTATTTATGCTTAATTTATGGTTGCCAAAATAAAGAAATCATTTACTAACATATAATAGTCTAGATATACTATGTTAGTTTTGTTACTTATAAAACGACTCAGCTTTGTCCAAATAATAAGAGTTGAAATCTGGAAACTAGTATAGTACATACTTCCCGGTTACCAAACTAAAGTTGATCACTTGACCGGCTAATCAAAAAAAAATTTTGATCACTTGACCTAATATTGTAATTTAGTCCTATGTATGCATATTGTTTGGCTTTATTACTTGTACTATAACTCAATCTTGTATCCAAATAATACGAGATTTCACATGCATTTATCCTTTTGCTTTGAAAAAATAAGAAGCTGAAAAGTTCAATTTTGAGGGAGGGCTCCATTCTGGAATGGAAATGGAAATTTGCTTAGAGAACTCACCCGGTGCTACACCCAGGTTTATCGTACCAGTGTGACATGGTTATTTATACCAGTGTGCCGTGGTTATTTATTAGGGTTAGTTAGAGATTGCTACACCCAGGTTTAAACCTTATGCTAGTCACTCCACCCAAGTTATGAAAGGGCAATGCACCCTCCAAAGTTTCATTTTTTGCATAGTCCATTTTCCCGTTAGTTTTCTAGTTTATTTTATATGTAATATGACTTAAAAAAAATTTGCATTATCTTTCAAATTTTCACATGCATGCCATTCTGCCTATCACCGTCATAGCTTTCAGCCACAATCTAATCTTTCCATTTCTCACCAAATACCAGCACGTACAATCTCATCTTATCACCAATTTGCCGGAACCCAAGCCAAAAAGTCACAATGTTGTGAAACACAAGCAAGCCCTAACCCTCTATATTTTGAAAATCTTCCATATTAAGAGAGAATGTCACTTAGCAAACCCTATTCAAGCCGTTTTTTTTCTCAAGATTTTTAACACTCAAGCCTCTATAAGCATAAAGGCTCTCAAGTTTGAGTAAAAATGAGGTGATTTCGGGTATTGTTGACCCTAAATCCAAAAATCAAAATCTTGAGTGGAGAAGAGAGTGTTTGTTTGAGTTTTGATTTTAATTTGTTCAGATTCTGAATTGGATTCAAGTTTATTTTTAATTAAACCTTGAAATTTTGGGCATTATTGGCCCTAAATCCGAAAAGATTTGAGTAGTGAGAAAGAGAAAATGACTGTCATTTGAAAATTTAAAAGATAATGAAAGATATTCAGTTCATTTTACATTTAAATAAACTGAAAATTAACGAAATTATGTACGGTGCAAAATATTTGAAACTTGGGATTCACGGAGCCATTTCTTAACTTGGGTGCATTGATATGTAAAATGGTCAAATCCGAGTGTAGGTAATTAAAACCCTATTATTACTGAGACAAAAGATTACTATAAATTCAAACTGAAATACTGATGTATGCTTCTTAGATGCCATACAAAAATAAGGAGTGATTATTTGCTCGATATTGCATCAGGAAAGCCATATGGATGTTTACCCTGCTGATTAATGGTTTGGTTGTAACTTCTATTGGATCATTGTTTCAACTTACAGGCGGGGTTATGCATCAGAGAGGCAGAAGGGTCTACTAATCGTTGAAAAACTGGATTACATACAATCTAAACTTCTTCAGATTATATTCTTCAGCATATCAAGACCTGTGGGGAAAGTAGGCACATGGATAAATGAGGTTAATGCCTTTTCTAAAACATGCCCTCTCCATCTTGGTCGAGTTCCTCATGGCTTTTACTGCATGAATCATGACGCTTGCATGTTTAAACTGAAGTTGGTATTGTATTTATATTCTTTGACAAGTTTGCTTATTTTTGAGTGTTGGGATAGTGAGGGAAGACATGATGAATCATATTATATAAGGAAGCGATTCCCTAGATGGAGCATAATGGTGAAACTTGATTTTTGCCCTTTCTTCCAATAATTTGGACATAGGGTGGTTCTAATCAGGCATTCTGACTCTTGATTGATTTTTTAGCCTAAAACTTTTACAAACTTCATAATTAAAAATTGGGATGTATCGAATTTGGTTTGGCCTGGAAGATCATCCAACTGGATTTGTGGATACATAGAAGGAAACAATAACCAATGTTACTGAGGCGGGGAAGAGAGGAAAATAAAGTATGCTTTTTGCCTAATGACCACAATTTGTTGGTAAGCGAGGGCTGTTATTTGCACAGTAGTTCACCTCAACATTGAGAGTTCTAAGATTTCATGACATGAACTCTATAATATAAATCAGATTTCTATTTTTGTTGTAAAAATAATAGTAAGGTATATGATGTTTCTTCTTAAGTGGTGCTAGGGAGTGAAGCACAGTTCTCCCGCTTAATTTATAGGTAGGAAATTATTTAGATTCGTTATCTTAACAGACATAAAAGCGGTACAGTTTTGATTTCGGGTATTTAGTGAAAGTTCTAAAAATTCAGTAGGGGTTTTGCACAATTTTTTTCTTATTGCTTTAGAGCAGGTTTTGAAAAATGCAGATCAGGCACAAGAAGTACAAATTTTGAATAGGAGATTGAAGCTCTGGCTTAAGGAACTGTCTGCATTTCGGCAATTATACTCCAGTAATGAAGAAATGTACAACAATCAGCTTGGAATGGACCAACTACCAGACAGAGACCTTCCTATTTGGTTGGCGGCACAGAGAGCAGTAAGTCGATATGAAGGGCTTATGTCATCTGCTGGGCCCCGTGGAAGGCTATTTAAAAAGTTGCTTACACGGATTGGACTTATACCCCCCACACCAGAAACAACATTTCAACTTGAAAGCAACAGTGACACTTCTGAACATTATTCAAGGTTTGTGCCAACCATAATATTTCCCGCTCAACTATGTTTCTTAGATCATTTGGCATTGCTTAGTTCTGTAACAAATTATCAAGTAATGTTACAATAATGTAGCTAATAAAAAATGTTACAATAAAGTGTGTGAAAGTGTGTGGGTGAATGTTGTTAGCAATCAATAAGGTATACACGAGTAATGTTTTACAATAATACCATTCAGATTGAAGTGATTGGTACGGTTTACACAAAGAACTCTATATTACTCAGTAATCAAGAGCTTGCCTTCTTCAGGAGGTTCCATGTTCAATTCTTTGTAAGTGCAGTCCCTGGTTGGGGCATGATAGGCTTAAGATATGGTGAGATGGAGTTTGATGCAGTCATGTGCCTCAAGAAGCAGAAGAGTAAATTGTAAAAAGGATGAAAATCCGGTTTAGATAACTGATCATGACTTCGGACTTTACTATTTTGTCCTTCAAAGAGTTAGAGGTTGCTAGAATATATATGACCATAAGAATGCTTGGAAAATGATGTAATATGGCGATAGCAACATCCTGTCACAGAAGGAGATAAGAGGTGGAGTGGAACCAACAACCCGCCAAGAGTAACCTATCTACATCCACATCCCTGAGAACTTTTGATCTGGTATTCAGATTATCTTACACTAGTGAGATTTCCTAGAAGTTTAAGTAACTACCTAGTATGATGTTTTGGAGCAGCATTGTCTTTTAAGAAAGGTGTAGTTCTTTTTTGTGTTTTAGTTGACATAGTGTTTGTTCTGTTGCGTGCTGCTCTGTGCTGGCAGTTTGTTTGATCCAATTTTTAATTTGGCCAATTCTTCTCCGAGAAATTTGGCTCTTTATTTTATTCAAGTTTTTCTTATTGAGGATAATCCCCTCACACCAGTTGTCTTTTGGATGGGACAGTCATAATTGTAAATTGCTCATCCAGGCCAATTTTCTTATCAAGAATATCACTTGGTGATATATGGAGACCTGCTAGCAGAAAGTACTGTGGAAATAATGTGTGGAAAATGATAAAAACTTCAATTTCCATTCTTCTCTCACAATCAGTTCTGCAGGTATTCTTACCTACTGAAACTCTTGCTCTCTTTTGTAAATTAACTTGGATGTTGGCTTTGCATCTGATCCATTGAACATGAATTAAGAGCTACATTTTGTTTCTAAATCGTCAGCATGAGATACTAATTAATGTTGTTCTTCACATTCTATGACTTTGAAATAATAGGAGCCAGCCTTCCAAGAATTAATTTTGCTTTACACTGATGAAATGGGTGATAGAGAAAAGGAAATAGCAGTAGTTCCATCATTGCAGTTAAAGATATATGAGAATATTCCTATACCTGAATTACCAGTACGTACTTCTGACTGCAGTTATTTCAATTCACTAAGATATGTCGTTCTTCCTCATTATTGGATATTCTTCCATATTCTGAACCTTATAATTTCATACAAGACTTCCATGCCTGCAATTTCTCAAAGTTGATCAATTGAATTGTAGGTTATTTTCCCCCACAAAAAGCTATCGTTCCGCATTTTAGATACGGTATGGCCAAGTTTAATACACTGTCACAAATTTAAGTGCTCTTGTACAAGCTGTGAAGGATTTATATTATGCATGTAGTCCAAATTATATTATCAGCTATTATGTTTCTTCTATCAGATGTATTTACCTGACAATTTCCCACTCATGGGAAGTCCGTGCGGACGTAAATTAGCATTATATTAGAATGTGAAAATCTATTTTCTTACTTGTTCACAAAATATTTATTTTGCAAATTTAGGGTATTGTAAATGTGTCTTCTAATATGGTGGAAATTTAAGCTCAAGATTAATACTTGAAATTTTTCTTGATGGGTAATTTTCCCGGGTGTTAGGGAAAAGAGTTTCAAATTGGTTAGGACTTTAGTAATGCAAAAGAAATGGGGACGATACGCAATATTGGTAATTAAATGCCTAAGACGATCTTGAGCTATTGACTCGTACCCTAATTTTACGGGTGTACGATTCATCTTTGAGCAACTATATCAGGTGAATGCAATATTGGTTACAACTTGGCCGTTTTCTGGCGGTGGCACGTAAGGGCGCAATCGGTGTTTTCTGGCGAGTTAGAAGCATCTGATGTCAATCATGCAGGAGGTGAGAAGACATGGTGACTGCAAAAGGGCGCCAGTAGCTTTTATTGGCGCGTGTCGCCGAAATGGTAACCATCACGGGAAGCAATCAACAACTAATATTAATATAGACAACGAGACACATTTTGTCTTACAATGCCCTGCTCACTCGTTAAAACTATAAGCTAAGAAGTGGACAGTAACACAAACGAGACTAGCAGAACCACACACAAGACTTTGAGTCCTAACCTGCCTCGGATACCATTATAAATTCATTGTATGTCACTCTTTTTATAACCCTCAGCTCTTTCTACCCTCCTCGGGTGATAGCTGTTGGTATTGTATTGTTACTTTTCTAATAAAGTAATTTGCTGGAAGAAAAAATAAATAATATGTAGTGTTATTGATGAATAAATTGAATGACGAATTACAATAAGAAGAAGGTCCCTTTACAATAGGAAACTGACTAACCTTAATATTGACGGCTAACCCTAACGTTGGCTAAATACTCTAAAATACTTGGATGTATCATTATGTATCCCATTCCATTAAATTCAGGACATATTATCACATTTAGGCCGTGCTTGCCTGGACTTGGCACATTTCTACATACGTGCTGTTATGGAATAAAAGGTGAACCATGCCAATACAAATTTCAGATCATGAGATTTCAAGCTAATTAAGTAACGAGCATGTGTTATATTTGGATTCCAAGAGACTAATGAACAGAAATAACCCATGCCTTAATCTAAGTCAACTTAAATTCATATCATGCCTAAATATTTAGATTTGCCCTGCTGGTCCAGTTGCTGCCTTTTTCTGAGAGGCCTGGATACTCCACTTGTAGGTACGATTGGATATTGCCACAATATTGGGATTATCAGCATACTTCATAAACTACAAATTCGAGGACATCCTATCGCTGTATGTTTGTTCTCCATATTTTTACTTTTATTTTGGAATATATCTTGTGGCACCAAATGTTATATCGTTTATATGAAAGATGAATTTGTCCTGGCACTGGCGTGAGGGGATTTAATTTTGTACTAATTTCCTTAATAATACGCATCTGAGTGGTTGCTGAACGATATTATATGAGCATTTGCTTCTTCTTTTTTATTTTGTACACTGTTGATCACTTCAAGATATCCTGTTGATAGCATTTTATTCTTCAGATCTGCAGTATTCCTTGATGTGGTTGCCACTGGTGCTCTAATACTATACTTAAGTCGTATAGTTTTGGGGTACAAACAGACATGGGATAGATATCAGGTGAATAACAAACCTTTCTTATTCATTCTTGGCGTCAGTGCCCCACATCGAAAAATTGTGAATCAAGAGACCAACTTATATAACAAGTCTAGGTCTCTACCTAAAAGCAAGCTTTTAGGTGGGTCGGAATTTAACACTTGAAACATATTAGTCATAAGAACATGCATCTCTATTCTGTCTACTTTAAGACTTACGTATTAATTTGTTTATGAAACTCTATTCCAGCTACTGGTTAACAGGACGCTTTACGAGAAGACCTTGGCAAGTGGTTTTGGCTCAATTCATTTTCTTCTAGATGCTTCTGAACAGCAACAAGTGAGAGCCCTTTTGATGCCCACATTAAGATGTGTGTTTAATTGCAGCAAAAGAGCTATTTGATTACTTCCATACCCGATTAATTTGGAGTTCACTTAAATAGCTTAAGAATCTTATGTTGCTCATAGAAGTTGACCAAGTTTGGCAATTATATTTAAGTTCATGAATATCCAAAAAATATCATAGGACTAGGTCATCTATGGAGAATAAGAACTTCCAATTATCCTGCTATAGTTTCATTTCCATGACATATTTTCATTTATTTGGCCAAATCTTATCTTTTTTTTTCTATTATGTCAGTACAAGGAAGCCATTTTAGCATATGCAATGATGCTTAAAGCAAATAAAGGCCAGGTATGCAAGAAAACTTTATTTTTCCAGCATCTCGATTTGGTGCAAATATGACAAAAGAATTGTTTGAGTGACAGTTCTTTCTTCGAGAAGTTGTTGGAGATGAATGTGAGAGATTCATGTATGACGTTTTCAAGAAAAAGGTACAAAGATCGGTTCTACATGGGAATCCCGACAACTATATTCATCCACTATTAACTACCTGATTTAATGGATGCAGGTTGAAATGCCGATTGACAAGGCAATGGAGACATTGCTTAGATTGGGTCTTGTGACAGAAACAGATGTGAATGGAAAAATCCTCCTGCAGGCTGTTCCTTGTCCGGATGCTTACGAGGCCCTAAAAGAACGTTGGAATGGTTTGCTTAGCTGACCTTCAAGTTTAGTTTATTCTCCTTTTTTAGACGAGAGGATTGTAAATTGATGTGCTGAATTTTCTTTTCCTGTATATTCTTAGTGCACAGTGTCTTTGCTCTTACCCCATTTACTTGTGATATAGCACAGGATTTATTGAGGCAATGTTAATAACTTGTAAGTAGATCTATTTTTGAAGGATACTAGAATATCATCTCCCTTTTGGCTGCTATTATGTAACTTCATCACATATTATATGTATTTGGCACAAGCATGAAAATATAGTTTTACACAGCCTTGTAGGCTGCAGGTTGGGGACCCAACCCGATGATAGCCCACACTAATTGTAATATGAGTATCGACAACGAAACCCAATTTCGACTCGGCCTACCTCCAAATGAAGTCGTTCAAGTGCATTTCCAGTCGGCGGCCGATATTTAGAACACTGTTTATAAAAGATGTTGGCGATGGATGCTTGGTTGAAAAAATTCAAATTAGAAACCCCTAACCAAAATCAGATCAGAACCGAACAAGCACTGATTCAGAAACCCAGAGAATGAGCTCAAAGAAGATTGACACACGAACCCAACTCAACTCATTAGCGCTGGAATTCCCTCCCGCTCGAACACTAGCAGGTGATCACTCTCAATCCTCGCTCCAGAGCTTGAGGTGCCCAATTGAAGCATTTGTTTCGTCTACTGCTTGTTCGTTCCTATGCTATGGTCGTTGCATTCCATTTCAGATTCGCAGTATCCAGATGCAGGTTGTAGACTCCACACGTTCCCAACTCTCATATGCTCGTGTGGGGAGGATATACTTCAAATCCCCCTTCACGTGGTCATCACTAGATACAACACACCAAACAGATTTGAACACTTGTTTTTATTATGTCATTTTCAGTTCTATGAATCTGATGCAGGAGCAATTTGTAGTGTTACGAGTATTGTTTTTTGCATCCAGGATTGTGCTAGTTTTACCAGAATCTGGTCATTTAGTTGCATGCGACAGAGATGTGAGATCCCTCAAGGTTGCTAAAAGGTACTACTATTACTATGATCTAGCCGCTGTTTCACGCAAGGTAATATACACCATCTTTTTATTTGCTTCTGATTTTTGCAATTGTTATTATCAAATATTAATAGCTTGATTCAAGCAAGTATTAGTCTCATAAGTTGCTACAGGGTACTACATGTTAAACTTGTTGGTGGAAGCTAGACGGACCTTGTAGTTCTGTTTTTTTAACCATAACTCATCATCACGAGCTCTGTAATATTTCACTGGCTTCGGTGCCTGTGAAAGATGGATTAGCAGCAGATGCCCTAAGATCTCTTATACTAAATGGTGAAGCTTCCAGGCCTTTGTTATTGTTACAAGTAATGCTTAAACCATGCTTGAATAATATATCATATATCAGTCTTTTACCAAATGATCCTTGAATAAACCAATGCCACGTCTTCAAAATCGCCCGATTCACTGCAACCGGTATAGTAAAGCTATTGTTTACGTATGCAGGTTTTTTCCGTCTTTAAACTTGTGTATCTAGATAGAATTCTACCAAGAGTGGTACAGTTTCAGTTTACTACTGCAGGTTAGGTTTGGGGGTATCATTGTAATTGATTATGTTCTCTTGGCATGGAAATGTTGCTGACTCCATGGTAACCTTATGATCTGATAAATGAATTTTGCTAATACTCCATGAGATGCTTGCCAGTTGATTCTTTATTCAAATGGAGTCTCATGTACCAATTGGAATACATAACCAGCAAAACAATAGTTCTTGACCATTGGCCAGTGTGTTTATAGATATTTACATAGTTGGGATTCATTTTTGAACTTGCATTACTATATCATTATTATTTGAACTGTGTATGCTAGCTGTTAATAATGATGTGAAGTGTACAACTAGGCAGAAGAAGGTTTAAGTGGAGGTTTCGGTGATATCATTGTTGATATGGTTGTTAGCTGTGACCTGTTTTTATATGACAGTGCTGGTTCGGAACTAGTCAAGGAGCTGACAGGGACAATATGACTATGCAGCCTCTCATTTACCTTGGTATTTATTTTCATTCATTTGTCACTCCCTGCTTGTCATTTGACCAGTCTTTTGTCATATGCAGGGTATTGTTTTGCATTTGGGTTTCTTCCCTTTTTGTTCTTATAATAGAAAATGCATGTAAAATATCAATGATGGTTGTTGTCGATCATACCTTAACAAATGATTGTTTTGACATTTCCTTTAAGGTAAGCGGGTGCCCACTAGGGCCGGCTTAGTTGGTCAAGATGAGCACTATCTCATGTGAATTTTAGTGTTCGAATTCTAGTAGGTCACTTGTCTGGACTAGGCATGCGGTGAGAGTCAGCTTAGGGGTTAACTGTTGACTAACTTAGTTTAGCTAAGATTTCCTGCTCTTATTGCAGATAAAAAAAAGAGTAAGAGGGCAAAACTGGCAACCAAGTTAGTTTTCTTTACTTTGTCATCCCCTACCCCATAAAGCTCCAACAGGTCAAAAACAAACAAGAAAATGCTATGACTAGTTCCCTTGGCAAGTTGGCATGAATACATACATACAGGGTGATATGCAAGGTGGACAAAAAGACCAAATGTAAATAAAGTTAACAATAACTTTAACATATACATAATATGCAGGAGGATTAGGTCATATCTAAAAGGACTCCTCTGTCCTTTCTTTGGTGTTCCTTTCAGAAATGAATGTTACATCTATCTAATTATTAGTTGAGTTTCCATTGTGATTCTCTGAACAATCATGGGGCATGAAGATGAGGAAGCAGCAGCTAAAGAAGCAGGAAAGTCTTCTGTTTTCAGGTACAACTCACCTCTGATTCAGGTGAGTCTGATAGGCCTGGTATGCTTCTGCTGCCCGGGAATGTTCAATGCCCTTTCGGGCATGGGCGGTGGAGGCCAGCTCGACCACACCGCGAACAACAATGCCAACACTGCTCTTTACACCGCCTTCGCCGTCTTTGGAGTACTTGGAGGCGGCATCTACAACATAGTAGGTCCCCGCCTCACCCTCTCCGCTGGCTGCTCCACCTACGTCCTCTTTGCAGGCTCCTTCCTCTACTACAACCACCACAAGCACCAAACCTTTGTGGTCATAGCTGGCGCCTTGCTTGGCGTTGGCGCGGGCCTCCTCTGGGCCGCGCAGGGTGCCATGATGACCTCCTACCCCACCCGCGCCCGAAAGGGCGTCTACATCTCCCTCTTCTGGAGCATCTTCAACATGGGCGGCGTCGTCGGGGGATTCATCCCTTTCATCTTGAACTACAACCGCTCCGACGCAGGATCCGTCAGCGATGGCACCTACATCGCCTTCATGGCTTTCATGACCGCCGGCACTCTCCTCTCGCTCGTCATCCTGCCGGCCAGTAAAGTCGTTCGGGACGACGGCACCCACTGCACCAACATTAAGTACTCGAAAGTGACGACCGAGGCCCTCGAGATCTTGAAGCTGTTCGGTAACTGGAAGATGCTGCTGATCGTCCCGGCGGCCTGGGCCAGCAACTTCTTCTACACCTACCAGTTCAACAACGTCAACAGTGCCCTCTTCAACTTGAGAACCAGAGGGTTCAACAACGTCTTCTACTGGGGCGCGCAGATGGTGGGGTCGGTCGGAATTGGGTACTTGCTGGACTTCAGTTTTGAGAGTAGAAGGACCAGAGGCTTTGTTGGGATCGGACTGGTTGCCTTGTTTGGCACGGCAACTTGGGCAGGTGGCCTTGCTAACCAGCTCAAGTACCCAGCTTTTAACCCTCCCGATCCCTTATTGGACTTCAAAGCCTCGGGCAGCGACTACGCCGGGCCATTTCTTCTCTATTTTTGCTATGGCTTGCTAGACGCAATGTTCCAGAGCTTGGTTTACTGGGTGATTGGAGCGCTTGCCGATGACTCCAAGATTCTTAGCAGGTAATTATATCATATCATATATAGTAAAAATGAATTTATTTTGATGCATATTCTGATTTGCTTGTGTTATTGTGTTAATGTTCCATAGATATGTTGGATTCTACAAGGGAGTGCAGAGTGCGGGAGGGGCTGTAGCATGGCAAGTAGATGCTCGCCATGTTACTTTCATGAAGCAGTTGGTTGTGAATTGGTCGCTTACAACAGTGAGCTATCCTCTACTGGCGATCCTCGTCATGTTGGCCGTCAAGGACGGCGAGAAGGAACTTGCTCATGTCCCATCAGCTCTACCGCCACATGATGAAAGCTACAATGATTTAAGCAAGTCCATGGCTACTTAGTTATCATCTGCTGCTTCTTGCTGGTGATGGATGTTTGTTATTTCATTGTCTTCTTTCTTCTTGGCTCTCTTGCTTTCCTGCAGCTGTAATCAAACATGTATGCAAGTAACATATACATTTTGTTGATTTAATTGAATGGGTAAAATAGCCCTTTCAAACTATTTTTTTTGTTGATATTAAATTTTAGGCATGATTTCACTTTACCTTATTCAACTTTTTACAATTTTCACAATTCTATGCCTAACTAAAAAATTCTCTGCCGGTACCCTCTAATTTTAATTCTCATTTCGTTGGTTTTCTAGATTTTCATTAATGTAATAGTTAAGAGACGAGAATCCTTTCCCTTCCTCCACTCTCATCTTTCCTTCATACTTTCAATTAATATCACCATATCTCTTTCGAATTAATTTCAATTTCAGTTAAATTTTTTAAATTTCACGTTCAATTTCAGTTAAACAACTAATGAGCAAAGTTTTCATTCAAACAACTGTTATAGGACTAGGTTATGCCTCTGTTAGGAGACTTTCACGTCTACTTCAAACAATATTTATATATTAGAAATAAGGGGGGGAACGGAATTCTATTTCCGGCCAAAATCCTCTATTAATAATTTACGAAATCCCGGTTTGTCATCGTAACTTTGTTTAGAAATTTCAATAATTAATAAAACTGTACGCTAACAATATCATGTAGATTAAACTCAACACTTGAATCCGAGTCAAGTTGTTCATTATGAGTACTAAATGAATTAACTGAAATCCGTGGTCTTTTAATCAAATATTTATCTATTAACCTACACAAATTTCAATATACATAAAGATAATTCATTAATAATAAGCAATGATAAATATTTAAAATTAAATTATCCACAAAACATTAAACCATTCATAAAATTATAATAATAAATAAAATCTAATCAATAAATTATAACGAGCAAAAGATAAAATTTGAGTGTGAGATGAGCAATGAATATAGTTTAAATCAAAACAAATATTTACGTAAGAAATGAAGTAATGAATAATAAATTATTTTACTTCAATATAATATTAATTAATAATAATAATAATTAATTTTTTATATTATTATTAATAATAATTAAAATAATATTATTTTAATTATTAATAATTAAACCGGTCAGATTGAACCAGTTTGATCATATTTGAACCGATTAGACCGGTCAGATTTTAAATCATAACTATTGAAGACATTTTAGACTCTTTACAAACTAATTATGTTATATTTAACAACCGTTACCTT
>JAYMTP010003324.1:0-17293 GCA_036897365.1 Geranium brycei | reverse complement strand
TATGATGCCGATTTATTTATTCCAACAATGATAAAACACATTACATTGTAGATGACTTATTACACTTGGGCTAGGGCCTAGCTCTAACAGTAACATGGTTCTCAACATGGTGGGGTCTAAAAGGTTGTTGCAGCTCGAAGAACTCCAAGAATGGAGACGAGAAGCCTATGAGAGCAATATGATTTTCAAGGAAAAGACGAAAAGATGGCATGATGGGAATATCATCAAGAGAACGTTAGAACCGGACCAGCTGGTACTCGTGTACAAGGCTCAATTTTCTCTATATCCCGCTAAGCTCAAAACGAGATGGTCGGGACCATTTAAAATTCTGACGTGTTTTCCCAGTGGTGCAGTGGAGCTCCTAAACCTTGCAGATAGGTCGACCTTCATTTTAAATGGACAACACGTGAAGCAGTACTTCGGAGCAGGTGGAGGCATGGAAAATATCAGCCCATAAGGGGTAGAAGATCTCATGCTAGTCATGGTGGTTGTGGAGGCAATCGAAGTCTAGACTGCCGCTGAGTCCAGCTTAAGGACGTTAAACAAAGCACTACCGGGAGGTAGCCCGAGGTACGTTTAGAGACTTGCAAGAGTCTTAAGTATGGTGTGTAACCGAGTTACACACCACACTAGTCTTTTTTCTTTTTAGTCAACTTAAGACTGAGTAAGGTCTTAAGTGTGGTGTGTACTCCATACACACCATAATTGAGTTTGTCTAATCGGGCTCAGTCCAGCCCTCAAATTGGTGTGGTGATTTTCCCACACCACGATGTGTAGAGATGCCCTAGGTTTTCCAACGCTAGCAGCATCTTACCCTAGGAACGAAGTTAAAAGAGTAAAATGAAGAGGGTTTTCAAGCGTATCAATTGGACAGGTTTTCCACTGGGGTGGGAGCCACTTTCCTAAATATCCAAAGCATTAGCATTCTTCTTACTTTCCTCAATCTCTAGACTAGATAATTCTGCTTCCTTTTCTTACCTAATTAGACTAAGAGATAATAGACAAACAGACCTACGACTTTATGCCCTTACCTTAGCTGTAAAGCGTTGTTAAACAAGGGTATTGAGAGGATGCTCAAGCGTTAATTAATAAACCTTGTTCTGTAAGCCCTAGGGGATTGGATTATCTCCTTAGAAATACGCCAAATTTGACGTTTCATGGCAAAGTGTGCAGGTACAAGACCAAGAAGAAGATCAGAAAAGAAAAAGAGAAAAAGAAAATTCGAAAAAAGGAGGGGAAGGCATGTGACGATCACCACATGAAAAACGGCATCACGACAAGAAGAAAGAACGTGACGATCGCCACATGGGCAGTGGCGATCGCCACATACAAAATGATGTCGCAGCAAGAAGTGGCTAGCACATGACGATCGCCACAGGAAAAACGACGTCGTGACGATGAAAACAAATTTGACATGGCGATGACGTGGCGATCGCCACACCCATCGCCACTACCAAAACCATATAACTTGAGAGTTGTGGCGTTGGTGTGGCAATGATATGGCGATCACCACACACTTGTGGCGATCGCCACATCGAGAAAATCAGATTTTTTAAAAGGGCCCGAGCTCTTCTTCTCCACACACACAACCCTATCCACTCTTCTCTCTCTCGAAAACCAGCAGCTCCCAAGGATAGTTTCGGCGACAATCCTCCATCAAAGGACCTCAAGAGCTTTACCAATCATCTAAAAACCTCCCTCTCATCAAACCCCACCACAAAACCTTGCTATTAAGCCTAAAATATCCAAAAACCATAAACCCTAAATATCTCCTCTACCAAAATCCGAAAATTTCGAAAATTCTTCAAAATTCTTCTTCAATCCTCTCTCTCAAAGCTTCAAGATGAGCAAGAGGCCATGAACCAGGGACCCCACCGAGCACCACACCTTCAAATTTGTAGCTAAAAGACCGGTGGTGCCTCCACCGGACGAACCTCCAACCTTGGAGGAAATCAGCAGGCCATACCTAGTTTTCAAGGACCCGAAGGAGAAGAAACATGACGATGAGCTCAAGAAGAAGAAAAAGGTAAAACCTAACATGTTTTTCGATTAACAAATTATGATAAGATTGGAAATTTTGGACTCCCACAAGGCCAAGTCTGAAGCGATTGGGTGGCCTACAATGCTCACCAGTAGGGTCCCCACTTTTGAGGCCCTCGCCCAAGAATTTTTTGCCACGGTCCAACTACTTGAAGAGAAGAGATTTCTCTATTTCCGGCTTTGCAAACCGGAAATTTCTGCTGCAGACGAAAAACCTTACCTATATTTTCGATTTCGTGGGGGAGTACAAGAAAACCCAAAAAGAGCCAGAGGGGAGCAATGATTCTCTTCCAATGTGGGAGGAGCTGACAAGGAGGAGCAATTATAGGTGGCACAACAAGGCCTCGTATTTGAAAGACGAAGACAAAATTGGTCTATGTGCACCGGGTTCTCTCGAACTCACTCTTTGGGTGCACACATTTAATCGAAAAAGTCAATGCTATGGAATTGCGAATTCTTCATGCGATCAAGCATTGCTATCGCGCACCATGGGAAGATTCTGGTCACACCTCGAGGAGCTGACCAAGAAGGCAGAAGGCAACATCTTGTGTGGGGCAATAGTGACCCAGTTTGGACTCGCACTATCGCTGAAGTGTGATAGCAGAATCTAGAAACTCCGAGCCGCCTTGCATACGGTGATTGATCGCGATGGAATAGTGACAGTGACAGAAGAGTCATTTGTGAAGCTACAAAAGATACTCAAGAAAATAGAGTATCAGAGAAGTTCAAGGCTAGCAGATGAAGCAAAAGAAAAGGAGAAGGCTGATGCTAGTGAGAAAGATGATGACGGGGAGACTTTGAGGGCCAAGTTCGAGAACTTGAGCTATGATTTCTACGAGTACGTCAACACCAATGAGAGGCATTGGGAAGATTATGAGCGGCAGCAAAGGGAAGATGAGGAGTATAAGGAGCAGATGACTAGGAAGGTCGGGTACTTGACCGACCGGGTGGATAGCATTGTGAGGATCGTCGAGACCACATCTACGATGGTGCAGGACCTAGCAGCCCTGATCAGGGCTAGTTATCCACAGCATGGTCAACCGTCTTCCTCAGCACAAGGGCACGATTTGGGATTCTTCAATCCCAATGGAGGTAACTAAATTTTGAATTAAGCACCTTGCCATGTACATATGTTTTTAAAGTAGAATTGCATGATAATTAGGATCATTTGCATCACTTTGTGAGCTTGCCGAGTGGCCGCATCTTGTATGTACTAAAATCAAAAGAAGTTTTGAACCAACACAAGTTGGGCCAAGTGGTAAGGAGCTCACTTAACACATGTGAGGTCCTGAGTTCGAATCTTGGTAAAACTTATGTAAGAAGTTTTTCATAATTTGCCACAAAAAAAAAAAAAAAAAAAAAAAAAGTTTTGAAGGGGCCTTCATTGTAGTTTTTTCACATCTGCCAAACCAAGGTTTATCAACGCTTGGACATCTCTTGACCATGGTTTAAAAACACTAGGGATAAAAACCAAGGAAAAGAGAGTAAAACTTACGATAGTTAGTGACTATAGAATGAAAAAAATCATATGTATCAAATCTAGATTCTAGAAAAATGCGAAACATCCTGATTTGGTTACTTGATTAATGTGTTTATTTAGGAGCTCTTCCTAGCTGACAAAAGCAGAGCTTAGACTAAACCTAACTAACTTCAAAAGCAAAGTGTATAAGTTCATTATTATTTACTGATTTCACTGACTAAGCTGAGGCTCGCCCCATCCATAATTGTAAAAGTTTACTTTTCTTACTTGTTCAAAAGCCGCTAAAAAAAGAGAGCAATAGAGCTTAGAAGCTGGCTGGTTAGGGCTTCCGCGCTAAGGGCTTAAGTAGTTTATGCTTTGTCTAATTGCATTCGAGATTTGTTGCATGCTGAACTATCATAAAAATTGCTTTTGGGACATGTGTTTGAATGGTGAGAATGGCTAGTTATTTAACATCGTGGTAAGATTGACTAGTGGAAGTTAAGTATCTTTTTTTTCAATTATTTGTTAAGGAGTCTCGAAATCATATGCATGCGATTATTTTTGAAAATTCACACGCACGCACGTGAACCCGGTGTGAACCCGGAAGGGACATATCAGGGTTGATGGTGCCGAAAAAACAGGGACCGGAGTTTAGAAAAATTAAAGGGCAAGGGAAGTGACTAAGAGAAAAGCAAAGAGAGTGCATATCTCGATCCCCAAACTCGAAAATGTCTGGGGTAAAAGGCGAGAAGTTGAGGTTGAGTGAATTATATATTGTACTTGATCCCCAAAATCAGGGGAGATGGGTAGGGAATCCTGAAAGACTATGTACACACCAGCAACAACTAAAGAATGCTCAGAGGAACGCCAAACAAATGAAAGAAGCAGCTCCAAGGAAACACAAACCACAAACAAAAGAGCCAAGACAAGTAAAGAAGAAGCACCTCTGCAGATCATGGTGAAAACCCGAACCTAGTAAAGGGGAGGGAGAACGACAACGCATTCGAGAGAAAATCAATAAGGAAGCCATACTCCAAGAATAGCGGTCTCATGGCATCAATTCAGGTATATTACCCCAGGTTCACATCACTTTATACACGAGTATCACAAAAACCATATGTGTGACTAGTAGTCCCCCTTGATTAAATTTTTGAAAAATATGAGAAACAGACCATAACTGACACACCTGATACTCATGTTAATTGTCTAGACATTTTGGTTTGTGATTGGATTGGTGGAAAGTGATTTTTATGATGTGTCAGCATGTGATGATTTGAGCTCGATTGTGATATGATTAGGTAAGCATGAATGAAAAAGTTTTTAAGGCATGTCATGAGGGCAAGTACTTTTGTAAAAGGATATGCATCATAGTTTTGGGTTGGGGGCTATTTCCTACAAAACCCTCGGGTGAGACTGAGCTCCCCCTACGAAATTAACTTCGGGGTTCGCACTCGGTGCATACTCGGTCCATTCTGCACTTGATTGTTTTCTTATTAGAGACGATAAGGCTTTAAGTGTGGGTTGTTGATGTGGGTCCATCAGATTTCATATTGACACTATTTTACCCACATTTAGTGCCGAATTTTTTCTCGTTATCTGGCTTTTAGCCCCATTTGTACTACTGTACGCCTTCGGGTATGTTTGGGACACATGTGCAAGATTTTGGTGAGAAAGGGAGAAAAACGAACAAAAAATAGGCTAATTGGAGCATCGAGGCCAAGGACGTGGCGATCGCCACATAAAATTGAAGTGGCGATGGTGTGGCGATCGCCACATCAGGATTTCCAGATCTATAAATACCCAGCTCCCCCCAAATTGAAAACACACAACTTTTAGGCAATACCCACTGTCCCAGTTCTATTTCCAAACGATTTTCAAGCCCAAATCTCCATCACCCACTACCAAGAACGCGAAGCTAGCAAGGGAGCATTGATTTGGGAGTAAAGTTGAAGATTTCAGCATCCGATCCGAGGCTTAGTGTTTAGAGTTTGCTTGTTCATCTTCTCTTCTTGAACTTTCACTCTCTTCTTTTGCTTTCTGTATTTTGCACAATGATCATGGACTAAAATCCCTAATCATGGGTGCTAGACTTATGATGATTGGTGTTTGAATCTTAGATTGCTTTTTAATTGAAATTATGCATGAACATTATTATATTTTGCTTAGTGCTTATACTTGTGTTAAATTAGCTAATTAATACTTATAATTTGAGTTCGAGGTTAATCCTGAGAGGGACAATTGAGAATTAACTGTAAGTAAGATTGAAGAATCGGTCTCCTAGAGTCAATTATTTGGTTCGAAAATCGTTGTTTGAATGCGGTGGAGGATTAGGTTTAATTCCCGAGAGGGTTGCCTAATCCGAAATTAGACACTACCCAAAGCTGAGAGGCAGATAGTGTAATTATAGCGTAGGCCTGATAATATTGCATGATTGAGATTAATTTGTAAATCTTGGATAGACACTGAGCCGTCGGTCTAGCACCCGTGGTTGCTAGTTAATTGTTTAATACAACATACCCATATTACTTGCCTTTTACTTGTCATTTTTGCATAAATTGTCACCAACACACACAAACAAACTCTTCATCTTTTAAATTTTATGCTTTATAATTCAAATACAAGGTAATCGAGGATAAAACTCTATTTTGATCCCTATGGAAATCGACCCGGATTTTAGTCGGAAATACAAATTTACTTAATTGACTAAGGGCCCCTCACGGCATCCCATCAGTTAGCTCGTGGACCACTCTCCCTCCTCAAGGCCAAAGCCACCACGATCCGAAGCAAGAGGCGACGACGAGGACCTACAACCAGAAAGAGATTATCTCCCATGATCCGAGGAACTCGAACTGCCGAACAATGACAACGAGGCGTCAGAACAACTGCAAAATTAGGCACAAGATGGGACGGCCACGACTAGGATATCAACTATTGAAACTGGGAAGACTTTGTTGAGGATGAGGAGATCCACCATCAAGTGAATAGGTGAGGAATCTAGTGTGAACAACAACCAGAGCACGGTCAAAATGGGAGTCAGAGAGATTAAAGGTGAATCAACAAAACTTCGCCGAATTTTCTGATCAATTCACAGCTTCTGCAAAATTGCATTTTGGTGCAAAATTGTAGTTGCACAATCGATTGTGACATGTTTGTTTCAATTGATATGTCTATTAACTAATTTGCCCTTTGTAGACTAAATTGAATTATTTGTTTGATGAAATAGATGTTTAATATCAATAGTGGATCATTACTATTCAATGAATGGTAATGATTTTTATAAGTTTATATTTGAAGTACATTTTGCCGAGGAATGCATCCCCTACAACACATGTGCTTTTGTGTTTAAATTGAATCAACTGAACGCCACCCAAAAAGATGAGACAAAGCCTGGCAAAACAAAAAAAAATGGTGCAACATGAATTTCTGCGAGGATGCCATAATGCATGCCTAAATGATCTACAGCCTATTAAAGAGATTTACTCATAAGTGACGTTAAACATAGGCATAACAAAAACTCACTTATACTCTCACTAGCTTCAATGAAAGTCAGACTTAAGTCCTAGTTGTAAGAATATTTTGCACACCATCCGTATGTGTACCGCAATACAAGGATGGAATATGGTAGACAATGAAACATAAATGGATATAGTTGATTTTGTTTCTTCATCACTGTAGAATCAATCGGACTCACATGGACCTAAGGCAGTCTTTAATCAAAGCGATGATGGGATTGGGGTTGGAGAAAGCAGAATCTCCCAACCTCTGGAAAAGGATTCCATCCATGCGAGCCTGGATTCCTTGTGAAGATGTCATCTCTTGTATCAGTTGCTGTAATCTGTTGACTCCAACCATTGCACTGCCTATGTCACTTAACAGCTGTGGCAATGTTGCAGAGGGTCTTGATATCTCCACAAGAGTCACCTGGTTGGTACACATTTCAACCATATATACAGGAAAAACTTCAATATGTATCTAAAATCATCACAGCTAAGTTTCTTATGTATTTAACCCCACAAACAGCCTGGTCATGAAGGTATACACAATACAATTCTATTGACTTCTTCCTATGTGTCATATATTCCAAGACATAAGTGCCAGAGTTTCCAAACATAAAAACTGGAAAAAGGCTCAGCAAGTAAACCACTATACCAGACAAAATGGACTGCCCCATGCACAAAGTCACAACGCAAGGCAGTAACCTGAACGTTATGCCAAGACTGTGTTAGACACGGTTGCCTCAAGGGCAATAATAAGGGAAAAGATTATTTCTCTCCTTCCAGAATCTATACCCCATGTCGTCAGAATCCTAGCCAATAAACACACACTTCCTTACTTTTGGATCAAGTTTGTCTTTGTCTCTGTCAGAATCCTTTACCCACACATAAGAAACACAACCGAAGACTCGCAGGTGTTGAAGATTTTCCGCCTTTCCACGTCATTCCTCTTCAGGGATCTTGAATACCAAAGGAACTGAGGCTCCGCGATTTATGAGGTATGAATAATGAGGAGATAATACCGGCTACTAAAGTAGCTGAAGTGAGAAGATCGAGCAAAGTTTCAAGCCCTCCATAACGGTTCTCTGAGGTAAAAGGCAAGGTTAGTGGCTCGTGGTTTTACTCAAGAACATGGTATTGACTATAATGAGACGTTCAGTCCGGTTGTTAAGCTTATTACCACTTGATTACTCCCCTTTTATTATATTTCTTTCATTATATTTCCCTTTTGTTATTTTCCCTCTTTATTATTTTCCTTTATATGCTATTTCCTTTTTCTCTCTACCTGGTAATTAAGCAAATAAGGGATGAGAAGTCTAGGGTAAGAGATGTTAGATTTATCAGTTTAGTCTTGTAATTGAGCCTGAGGCCGGAGAGAACCAGTTCTCTCGAATCCTAGAACTATCTTATCAATAAAAGTACTTTGTTATTACATATTTATTTGTTCTATTTCCTCTGTTCTAGTCGATACACTATCAGGGTGTATCAATTGGTATTAGAGCATCGATTTGGGAACTATAGAGATGAATACCTTGTTCACATGTCAAAAGGAGATCCTCTTATAGACGCATATGGACGATTTCAGGATATGAGGAATATGTTAATCGAGTTAAAACCCAAGTGGGAGGCCGAGAAGCAACAGATGCAACAATAACAAGCCATTAAAGTGGAGCTGCGATCACGAGACCAGATCTTATGGGACGTACGAATCTTGTTTGTAGCCAAACCCTACAACAATAGCTACGAACAATACATGGAGGGACTCAACAATTTGATGGAAGAAGACAAAAGTGAGGAGAAGGAATTGGATTCCCAAGGAAAATATTCAACATTGTCTCTGATCTAACGCGGGAAATCCGACCACAAGAAATTGGGATCTCCTCGTTTGATGGTGACTACTTGGACGGATGGACCTTGAAATTTATATCTGATGGCCGCTCCAGTCCCGAAGTACGATATTTGCCAATGACTGGTAGAGTTCTCATTGAAATAATACTGATAAGGGACATAAAGACACAACTCAAGAATCAAGCTCTACCATACATGGGTGTGGGAAAATAGCCCACCCGTAAGAATCTTTCAGAGGTAATCATGCGGTAATGATGGTTCGTAATCCAATGCATACATGAAAGAGATCCTTCGCCTCTATTAGTTTTAATTTGTATCTCCAAATTACAGGAGTATACGTAAGCATGCATTTTGTAGAGACACATCAGTTTTGTTAGACATAAACATTAAATAACACACCTCATTTTCTTGTGGTATATTGGCCTTCTGTTTAGCTATAGCAACAGCCTTAGAAAGCCCACCAATAGCATCAACCAAACCTCGTGAAGCTGCATCTTTTCCAGTCCACACTCTCCCTTGCGCAAACTCCTCCATCTTTTCTTCCTGTCAAAGAATGACGGCCATGGATTTTCTTTTCGAAGAAAAAGAAAGCAAGAGGAATACAGGACCTGCTACATAAGTAAAAGAATTTGAAAAGTAACCCACAGTCATTGATCTTGACAAAGCTGCCTTGTTACGGAATTGCTCATAAGCATGCTGTGCAGATTTAGCAAAGAGTTCAGCTTCCTCTGGTCTGAAAGCATAAGATTAATTTATTCAGTGTCAGGAGCACGGGAAAATGCCTAGACTAAAGTGAGAACCAATCTATGATTGATACTTAATATAGAGAAAGAAGATCCCGCAGTGGATAACATTGGGTTCACTGAAGTCTTATAGAATATAATACAACGACCTAAATGTCAGATTTCAACTTGAACTGAACACCCTCCCCCTTCTATGCTGTCAGTTCACCTCTCAACTTTATGCATGAACAATATTAAATCCATCCACACGTAATTATATATTTCTAATGTCTAAAATCACCCTTTATTGAACCATCTAATTTGACTGCCCCTTGACTATTTCAAGGTTATAATTAGGTGATTCTGTACAGATCTAAAACACTATTAGTTGTTTGAAGTTGATAGTACTGTATAAGAATTGCAAAGACGTATGAACCCAAAAAATGGAAAGTTAAGAATAATATCACAATTTGGGCATGTGCATATGTATATGTATGTACAAGAAGTGAAGCATAGAAAATACACACCTAAAAGGTCGTTGTTCAGCTGCAGTGAGCTCGGCATATTTCCCCCGTGATATGATCTCTTTATTGAACCCAATCCTTTCATAGAGTTTGCCCAGATTAAACTTCCCTTCACATTGAAAATTTAGATGTATTAATAGTTAAGCTTACTGATATACCTTGACACTACAAACAAACATCAATCTATTTTTAAATTCAATCACAAAAACGGGGACTGATGGTTTCAAATGAACATAATAAACCCATTTATTGGGATGAGGATATAGCAAAGAGGATTAATTGAAGTCCCCATCCATGTTTCTCTTAATGTGCAGCTACTCTCATATCTTTTATGTATATGTATGCCTACAAAAAGTTGGGGACATAAAATATGAAATGAAATGTCTGAGATGTTGTCAAGTATTTTTTCTTATCAGCAATCCTGCCACCTACCATAGTTCGACCTAAGACTGCCAAGGACACAATCACTCAACCACTTGACCAAGTAGGCATTGTAAATAAGCTAAGTATCAATGTCAAATAGACTACTAGAGTAGGTAGTTAATAACTCTGACCACTTCTAATTTAGTTTTACTCTCAATCTTCAAACTGACTTCATACTCATTGATCTCCTCAGGATTAACTGGGATTCACCTGTGACAACTCCAATTGAACCAGTGAGGGTCAGACTCTCGGCGACAATTGTGTTAGCTGCCATGGCCATGTAGTATCCTCCACTTGCTGCCACATCAGACATTGATGCAACGACGGGTTTTGATGCAGCCAGAAGTTTAATTTCTCTCCACATCCTGAATATCAGAAACAGCAAGGGTAGTTTGTTCATAACAGCATCTTATTTCCTTGTTTTCTTCCTTCTTTTC
This sequence comes from Geranium brycei, assembly GCA_036897365.1. Taxonomy (NCBI): domain Eukaryota; kingdom Viridiplantae; phylum Streptophyta; class Magnoliopsida; order Geraniales; family Geraniaceae; genus Geranium; species Geranium brycei. The sequence continues at coordinate 6,343 of JAYMTP010003324.1, read as the reverse complement.
CCTCTCCATTTTTACTCCTTTAAATAAGCTAAAGAATTGAAATATATGGCATCAATTGCCACAAAAGAGGAATATAAGACATAATAAAGATTCAGATTTACAATGTCACAGATTTTTCATTTTCATCATTACTAGAAAATTAATGAACATTAGTCGAAAAGGTAAACAGAAACATTCTTGTAACATATATAGGCACAAGTATATAAGACATAGGTGATTAGAGAAATTAAATTGTTGTTTCGCATTCATCAGATGTGGTCAATCCTTAATCTATCAAATGCTCTTATCCATCATTTATTAACCACTGACATCCATGCTTCTCTTTTACAGTAAATAAAATGTTCAGTCTAATTAGTCTTTTTAACATTATTATTTATTATTATCATCTCTGGTACAGTTATATGTAATTCTCAGTACTAAGGATGATGAAACCTGGTTTTAGAAGTTAGATCACTAAAGTTCGCACCGAAAGATTGTGAGTTAGACCACTAACAGGTATTTTTTGTTAGTTGATACAGGCAATAGACAGAATGAACTTTATATTTTGCTAGATTGGTTGCATAAGTTGAAGTTCAGATAATCAAGCAGAGCAAACTTAGTACACAACAGTCACAATAAAACTGACATGCTAAATTGAGGACAACAAGTAACACGATAAGCAAGATAGGCAATATAATGCAGACACAAGCCCTTCATGATTATCAATTTTTAAACTTCATAGAGATTTACAAAATGGTTTTTCTAGCTCTGCATTCCCTCATGCGAACTATCTCTGTAAGTTCTGAATTCGTGCACACTCAACTCTGTCAATACTTTGTGATAAAATGATCGACAAACCTGAGGATGATATGATCTCTGAAGTTGATAAAATGTGGAATGTAAAGTAAGCAAACAGAGATCGACACAAAAGTATGTGAATCTAATATAGCCCGGTGGGATAATATTTACTTGGGTTTTGGTAATATAATTACAAACAAATGTCCAACTCCTCATTGACATTCCTAGTACCTACACTTAAGCTAAAACAGTTCAAGCCTCCCCTAAACAAGGGACTCCTCGCTTCCAACACGATCTATCGAAAAATCACACTGCAACCTTCTTGTTGGGTTTAAATGCCTTATAATTAAAATGTTCCTCTTTTTATGAAAGTCCAACATGGAAATCATTGAATTTGATTTTTGAGTTTATAATGTCTTTCACTCCTCTCTTGTTTGTGTGGGCCTATTAGGGGTAATTAGAGGCTTAAGCCAAACCTACACGTGCGCCGAGCCGGGCCGGGCCGGGCCTGGGATAAGGGTATCCCAACATTTTCAAGAACACTAATCTCGAGAAAAACACACTAGTCTTAATTTGCTGATAAAAAAGCACTAGTCTTAATCCCTGCCATACATCTCTAAAGGTGTTTATTCTTGATTATGTCCCAACAAAGAGTGAACATTGTTTTGCCTAGAGTCAGCGATCATATAATCTATCAACAATCTCTATCTCAACCTTCTCTAAATGCAACCCGTTACTATGTAGTATGTACATAAACAAAGATTGGAACCTTCTCAATATATGCTCATTATAACACTTGGAAAATATTTCAACTTGACTAGGGTTATTAAATAGGGTGCAAACAAGCCGAGCCTTCAACGAGCCACTCGAGCTTGATTCATTAAATATTCGCTTCAAGTTTGAGATGAATTTGAACCTAAGGTTGGACTCCTTTATTAAACGAGTCAAACTCAAACCCTAGCTATTAAGGCTCGTTTAATATTTATTTAATCATATATGTTATGTCATATAATTAAAATTTTAATTTTCAATGAATATTATAGTAAAAAATTAAATGAATTGAGTTGAACCCTAACTTGATTTTTTTTTTCTTTTGAGTTGAGCTAAGCTCAAACTTAATTATATAATCTTGTTCAATCCTGAGCCCAAAGTGAGTCGGTTAATTTATTTTCGAGTTGAACCGAACCTTAACAAAATTAAACTCGATTCGTCTCGTTTACCCCATACGAAGTATTAGAAGTGGGAAGTTATATTCAATTGCGATCACCTTTAGAAAAAAACTAATAAAGGGAAAAGAGAATAACAACATTAAATAACCAAACCATCTCTGTAATTTAGAATGAGACCGTAACAGCTTTATTCAAACATGAAAAAACTAGTACTGCTAACTTTCTTGTCGAATTATCGAATGATTATTTCGTAAGACATCAAACTTATTTCAAATTAAAGAAAATATGGTAGAACTTACAGGTCAGAAGCAAGAGCATCACCTCCTGGGCTATCAATTCGAATAATAGCAGCCTTGTATTTTTTTGATTCTGGAATAAAGATGCCCAAATATAATAACATCAAGATACCAAAAGGTAATTAAAGAGAGTATGTAGAGAGTTCCCTACATGTGAGGGGAGAGAGTAAAATATATTGTCGGGGGAGTGCATGAATGGAGTGGCTTTTTTTGAATTTTCACTCCCTACAATGTTTAAGAGTTGATATAGGAAGTGCACTGGAGATGCTATTAACCTATATGGTTTCCCATAGTCTCCTATGCAAAATGGACTTCCAATTGTAATTCAGGATTCAATTTATTCAATAATATATTTTATATATAACCTTTAACTGCCGATGGAAAGTCTACACGCATATCATTAGTATATGTTCATGATTTAGTGTATGAAATCAATACCTGAACTTATAAATACAGAATATAAATATGTTTATACAAGTCAACAAAAGGAACATGAAATATAATGCACTACGAACTTCTTAGTTTGAAGCATACCTCTAACACTACGAATCTTCTCAATGATTTGTTCACTAACAATACTCGAACCAGATCCACTTAATGCACTCTGAACACGGCTAATGGTACCAGAGGCTCTAATTACAGCTATCAAGTCCTCACCACCTGATAAACAGAGAGTCCATTTCCTAACTCTGGAATATTTCCTGAAGGTGGCATGAAAGAATATTCTGGTAAGTTTTGCGCACTTATGAGGTCACTGAAGAAAAATAGTGCATGAATAGGCCTATAGTTTTACCCAAACAGCATGCTGAAGCTAAAAAACTTTGGAATCCTTCAATCAAAACTAAAACTATGAATCACTGCTGATACAAATGTCTAACTGAAATTATGGATTACTAAAAGAAAAGACTGTCATAGCCTAGATTTAGGTGCACACAAGCATTTGCCACTGACACTCAATTGACCAAATTAATGAAAATATACAACGACACTTAGTCTCATAACTCGATTTATAGGGAAAATATATCTTGTATATCGATCGGGTCACTGAAATAATAAAAGTTTTAACACTTCATATAGAGAAATAATGCAGCTCCCATTGCATTAACTTGCTTTAACTAAAAGACTTAACAGGCTAACAGTTACCTAAAACGAAAAACTATTAGTGGCTTGAATTAGAGTAAAGTACCTGTAATCAACCATATGAAGCTTCTTTTCCTTTTCTATTCCAAGTCTATCTTTTAGCATTGAAATAACCTGTAGAAAGTACAAAATGCTATAAGAACATTCAGCATGTAAATCAAAATGCTATTTTTTCATTGAACAGAGTAAGTAATGAGTACATGAGGGAATAAATAGCACCATACTATAATTATCACAAACAAACAAACAAACAAACAAACAAGGGCTTGAAATATAAACCAGTGAACAGAAATCACTCTGCCACATCTGAATCTTCTTACCATATCAGAATGTATTTCAAAGTTCTATGAAATGGCTGCATTCATGGGAAATAGAGAGATTGCTACATCATGTGTCAGGTCCAAAACCCGTTTACAGGTAGGTAAAGTATTATGTACCTCATCCTCATATTGTATATTAGTGATCCATCCCTCCTCTTTAAGCCTCTCGATTTCGTAGACCCCTTCATCAATAAACTTTTGAATATCTTCTTTTCCCTTTCCTGTATAAATTGCAAAAGCCTGTAGACTCAATTTATCACTACAAGTTCAAGACTAACTACAAGATATCAATTCCCGATGAAACTTTACCCAGCCAGCCTCTAATGATTCATTTTAATTCTTGAAGATGAAGAAAGACAATAAGATAGCACTGTACCTTTAACTGAAGAAACTTTATCAAGCCAATTTCCATAAATGTTATCCAGCAAGGCAGTCAGCATCTCACAATTTTCTTCAGACATAGTCTTGCGTGTAAGTTGATCCCCAGCACTCTTATATTTCCCTATCCTTAGCACTTGTGGTTCAACCCCAACTTTCTCAAGAACGCCTGAAAATAAAGCGATAATAACACCCAATTGAACCTTCAGATAAGCACAACATATTACTTTTCCATAAAAATAAACAAGGGTTTATAATATGAATGACATTCAACTGGCATGCATGATATGTTCCCTCCAACAAGGACATAACAGCACATTCCATACCCTCACCAGCCACATCAGACCAGAAACTATGAAGGCCCTTCTGCAATGCAGCTTAAACTCTATGATAGGTTAAAGCATGACAATCGATGATGTAGAGAGATAATGGAATACCTCTCATATGGAATGAAACTTCAATGCTAATATCCTCATGTATTTATAGGGGTATGAAAAAGACTTTGGTAGTTTGAAACTTGAATTCATGTATCTAATCCTTAACCACTTAATTAACATCCTCTCAAATTGATGTGGGCATCAACATTAGTTTACTAGAAAGAAACCGATGACGTTGTCGAGGGAGAGTCTTGGTAACAAATGATATCTGCCACTTGAAGATTGGTAGGAAAATGAAATAAAGAAAGACCCGAGATTCATACGCCTCAAAATGAAATCACAATCACAATAAAAAATAATCTTCCAGTGTTTCCCCCATCACTTTGTGGTACACTTTTTGCACTTTCATCACGTTACAATCTATAGTTTTGACAACGGCAGAATATGCAAACTTGGTTCAATGAAAATATTCTCAACCATGACTCATTTGAGTATCTCATGAGTAGATCACATCCCCACAATCCTTGGATTCTTGATTATGGTGTCTCGAATAACATAATTGGTAATCCAAATCTCTTATAAATATACGTTGTTCTGAGTACCTTCCAAATGTTAAAGGTTGCAGATGGGTTTAAGTCTGTTGTCAAGGGACCATCTATGTCTTTATCTTTAGACTCAATTCGTTATATTCCAAAATTCCCATTCCAATCAGCAAGATAACTTGAGATTTAAATTGTTATATTACGAAAAGGATGATTGGAAAAGGATAAGAGTCTCATGGATTATATTATCTTACCTAGTATCCCTCATTAGTTGTATGCATCTCGACTGAATCTCTCATGACTCTTCACAACTGTCTCAGCCATCTCAATCCCTCATTAGTTGTATGCATCTCGACTGAATCTCTCATGACTCTTCACAACTGTCTCAGCCACCTCAATGTATCCAAACTTCAATGAATGGTACCCGACCTTTCCAAATTGCAATCTCTCGAATGTGAGTCTTGTCAATTAGGTAAGCACTCTCGAAATTCATATCCTAACCGTCGTAATAATAGGGTTGAATCTTCTTTTGATTTTGCTCACACTAATGCTTAGGGCCCTGGTTGGGTTCTTTCCACTTTGGGTTTTCACTATTTTACGGCATTTATTAATGATCGTTCCCACTGCACTTGGCTATTCATGATAAAACATTGTTATAATCAGTACAATGTCGGCATATGTATTTTATTAGGTGATAATGCAAAAGAAATTTATCCTTATCATAAATTTATGTGTTCTAATGACATCCTCACAAGTCGTCTTTCTCAGACACCCTTCAGCAAATTGGGGTTGATGAACGCAAAAAATCGTCATCTTGTTGAAACTGCTTAGACTCTTCTTCTCTCACATAATGATCCCGTCGATTTTGGGGTAGCGTTTTTGATAAATTATATGTCGGTCTGTCCTAGAAAATCAAACTCCTCATTTCATCTTATTCCCCACATAATCTCTTTACAATCTGCCCCTTCACATATTTGGATGCACTTGTTTTGTTCATGATAAAACTCATGTGAGATATAAGTTGTCAGCAAGTCTTTAAAATGCATTTTCTTAGGGTACTCTCGCCTCCAAAAAAGGGTATAAATACTATTCTCCTAGTACTAATTATTATTTCATCTATGGGGATGTCATATTTTTTTAAACCTACACCTTATTTTTCTTGATCTGATTCCGGCAGCCGGCAACAACAATATATGTGATGTCTTGCCCAATCCCTCTATCATGTCACTTCTAGAGTATTTTGTGTCACAATCGTTGTTACCACCTGCTTGTTAGAGCTGTGCCCTAGCCCAATGTAATAAGTCATCTACATTGTAATGTTTTATCATCTTTGGAATAAATAAA
>JAYMTP010003323.1:0-17293 GCA_036897365.1 Geranium brycei | reverse complement strand
GGGCATGGTTCTGTAAATTAGGGCTTTTTGTAAACCTAGTTTTTGGGCTAAATTTCTAATTGAAGGTGAAGTAGACAATTAGAGGTGACTCAATTTCGAATTGAAGCTCTGCTAGACCTAGACTATTTCGAATTTGAATTTAAGCAAGCAAAATTAGGTAATTGAATCATTCCTTATTGCTAATTAGTTTTGGGTTTTTAGACATTATTCTGATTTAATATTTCAATTGTTTGCATATTTTATGAGTTTGCCTTTTAAACAGATTTAATTTTGATCGCATATTGAATAATTGTATGAATATCAGATTGTTAGGTCTAATTGGGACATTGATTAGTTCTAATTGTCTAGAACCAGGGAACTAAACCAAAAAGTTGGATCTAATTGGATGGAATTATGGAATTGGATTGGAGAACCGGACTTCAATCACAATAAAATTTTTAATTGGATCTAATTGGATAGAACCGGGAACCGAACCGGTTAGAACCGGAACCAAAACCGGACCGGACCCATACATTGGATCCAGTTTTGGATCTCAAAAATGAAGAACCGGTCGATCTGGTTAGGTCCGGTTCTGGCCGGTTCGGTCCGGTTCTAGAACCGTGCCCACCCCTAAGTGAGTGGTGGAGGAAGTGAAGAGGAAGATGAGAAAATTATGCTTTGTTTGTATGGGAGGGTCAGGGGTCTTGCTTTGGTCTTTATTCTTTTTCTATCAACAATCAGTAAAACCCCCTATTCTGGACTGACCTTCGGGAAACCGTGTTATCGGTCTTTTAACCCCTTTGTTAGCTTTGGTCTTTATTCACGTGGACTATTGGTTGGTTTTCAGGAATGTAATTCTTTTCAAGGTTTTGTTTTGTTTGCTTTTCTGCTAAGGAATTTTGTTTTGTGTTTTGGTTATATTGGGAATGTTTTATTTTGAATTTGTGTGAGTAGGGTAGCTTTAGTGTGCTTTTTGGTAGAAATGTTGGGTTTTATGTATTTATTTTATTTATGAGACAATGTTTGCTTATTCAAAAGTTAATATCATATGATGTTGGGCAAAAATAATTAAATGGTTAAGTTGAGTTGTGATGTTGGAACGCTTAGACTCGACCTATAATGATGTGAAACACGTTTGTATAATTTAGGATATGAGATCTTCCCAACGGTATAGTATGAGCTCTAAACGAACAAGAGCTAAATGAGAAATTGAACCTAAAAAATGATCACTCGAAATTGTGTTGTTGTGAAAATGAGTTGTAATTCTTCTCAAAATGTGTACACTACACTTCTAGTGTTCTATTAAAAGTCTCACGTGAAAAGAATACTAACCTTTCAGAAGGTATATAAAATATCATGTTTCCATATACTTGTAGAAAATTTAGAAGTAAGGATCTCTCTCGTGCGCAAAAAATTGGTAAGTTTTTCATTCATATTCTCTTTAGATTTCAGTTTCCTCTCCTATATATTCAGGACCTATGCTAGAGCTGAAATATACAACAAAATACCATAGTCGTCTCCCTCTCTTTAGTTCATTCTTGCTCCTCGACTACTCTCTGCACCACGGTTAGAGTTCGATCTCGTTCGTCATTATATCATGGGAGTGAGTTGCCCATACGAATCAATAATTGTCTTAAGGAAAGCGGACTACCGTGCCTCGGCGAAAATCCATTCCGTCTTGTTCATCCGTCCGATACTTAATCTATGTACCCGCCCACTGTGAACATGTCGCTTGCTATGTACTTCCCTGCACCCATCCCCTTCTCTGACGAATACCCCTTGATCATGAAGTTGTGTGAGCCGTTCACCATCTCGATGATTGACCTCGAGCACGAATCCAAGTTAGGCTCGAAATTTACCATCGGTTCGTGAAATTGAAAGGTCCGCAATGGCTCGTGAGTCATGCCGTGACCATACCGAACCCTGGAATTGAAGACGTGTGAGAGAAATTACCTCGGATTTCGCGTGAAATTGTAGGGGGGGGAAAGTTAGGGCAAAATAAGTAAGGGATCAGCCCAGACTGGTGGCGAAGAGAATTGAGAGGTCTACAACGACGAGGACCTCCGGTAGCGTCGAAAAATTTGTGCTGGGTTTTATTTTGTGTGATAAGTTGGTGGATTTTTAATATTCAGATCAAACAAATGATGAGGTTGCTATTAAGCTAGCAAGTGTTGCTATGATTTTTTTTATGATAGCCAACACTAGATGGAACCATTTGATATTCACGTACTTATAGATTTCAAATGACTATGAAGTGATTCTAAGAAATGTAGCGGATTCTCATTCTTTTAAAAAATGCAGAGTTTTATGAAATTTGAAAGCTGTTTGATAAGTCAAGAGTAAGCCTGAATTTATCGATGGAAACTTGCTTGTTCGGGAAGTTGTTATATCCAGCAACGACTTCGATTTTAGTTTAACTTCGAACTTCAAATTTCATAAAACTCGGGATAAAAGAAAGATATGAAAGTCAACTACATTTTTTTATGAAGTCCCAAAGTCATTTGAAGCCTTCAAGTGTGTGAAGATCAAGTGGATATGCTAGTAGATTAAAGGAAAGCTTTAGGTGGATTCCCCTAAAATAAGCTGTTTTTCATGTGAATACACGTAGATTTTCTTTTGTCACGACAGATACCTTAGAATTGCATTTTTCCCCTACCTCATTTCCGTTCATTTCCATTAAATTTTAAAATTTTGACGTATGAAATGACTAAAATACCCTTACGAGTAGATGAGTTATTAGAATTGGGTTGAAAAGATTTAAATACCCTTGCATAACATTCTAATTTTCAAATTAATGTCATTGCCCCCATTTTCTCTCCTCCCTCTCTCTCTCTCATTCCTCTCCCTTTCAATTCAAACTATTTAGATATTTATGAAGATAAATTAATCATTGGAAGACTAAATTAAAATTTTTAGAGGTTTATTGACGTTTTCTCCACCAAATAATATACAAATTCATAAAAAAAAAATCATAGCAACACTTGCTAGCTTAATAGCAACCTCATCAACTGTTTGATCTGAATATTAAAAATCCACCAACTTATCACACAAAATAAAACCCAGCACAAATTTTCCGCTGCTACTGGAGGTCCTCGTAGTTGTAGACCTCTCAATTCTCTTCGCCACCGGTCTGGGCTGGTCCCTTACTACAATTTCATGCGAAATCCGAGGTAATTTCTCTCACACGTCCTCATTTCCAGGGTTCGGTATGGTCGCGACATGACTCACGAGCCCTTGCGGACCTTTCAATTTCACGAACCGATGGTAAATTCCGAGCCTGACTCGGATTCATGCTTGAGGTCAATCATCGAGATGGTGAACGGCTCACACAACTTCATGATCAAGGGGTATTCGTCGGCGAAGGGGATGGGTGCAGGGAAGTAAAGAGGCATTTCACTGTGTAATTGAGAACTTCGAGTCTGCGAGAAGGCCATTCCAGTTTTCCACTGTTTGGCGGCCAAGAAAATGACCGAGCTCAATTGAATCTTACATCAATTTTGTTTTTATCAGGTCGTTTCTTATCAACCAGAAACCTCCCTCTTCGATCCATGGCAACTGATGAAAAATCTGAAGAAACCGTCTCTTATGTAAGAGTATCTATCACTTTTACCTTTTACGTTTCGTTGCAATACACTGACATATTTGGGTTTAAGATTATTTTTCAAATTGCTGAGGGATCTGTAATTTCAGTCACTGTTTAGCCTTTTCAATGCCAAAATCTTTGATTTTGTGTACTGATAGATCAAGTTCGGTTGTGTTAAGCTTCTATGTGAAACCTTACTGACTTTAATTTGAGTAAACTAATGTGCCTTCAAATATCATCTTCTCCTTCCGAGGAGTTGCACTTACATTGCTTAATGGTTGTGTCATCTCAAATATTGTGTCTGGCCTCATTCCTGACATATTTGGATTTTCTTCTTTGCTCTGCTACGATTGTAATGGTGCTGGACTTACTAAGATTTCTATATCTGCAGCTGGATAGCAATTTTTTGTTTGCTTATTTACGTCAAAGTTTGGTATTTGAAGATGGATGGGCTTGTCCTATATAATTTATGTTATATAGACTTATGGTTCTTACTGTCTGATGTCCATGAGTAGCCCTCAACACTGACATGACCATTTAGACAATGCTATGTAGAACGACTTTGGAATCTAAGCATTTTAGCCTCAGCGAACATAAAAGTGAAAATATCTTATGGTATGATTTGAGAGTAACCTCTTCTTTTCTGAACAGGGCTCTTCAAAATTGGCTGGAACTGTGAACTGGGGAACAGCAACAGTAGTTGGAGTCTTTACTGGCATGCTATATGGAGGTAGCAAGGAAGCAGCGGCATCTGTTGTAAGTTTGTGCTCGGGAAAACCCCCAAATGAACTTGAGTAATGATTTCCATAGTGTCTGTGCTCCTTATAATAGGTGTGAACTGTACTTGGATTAAATGATGTGAAATTTGCCACATCTTGGCAGAGCAAGGATGCAGAAGTCATGTTGAAGCTGGGTAGCACAGCAGACAAGCGTGAACAACATAGATTAATGAGAGATGCAATGGAGAAAAGGTTTATCAGGGTTACTCGTGGCTCTATAGTTGGTGGAGTGCGCCTTGGAGCGTTCACTGCTGCATTTTACGGTTTGCAAAATCTACTTGCTGAGAAACGAGGCGTGCATGATATTTTTAATGTTGTTGGAGCTGGGTCAGCTACTGCTGCTACCTTTGGTCTAATTAGTAAGATTTATTTATACCCTGTGGTCAATATTTGCTATTTCAATGGTTTTAGGTGGTAAGACGTCCTTCTTTAATCCCTAAATAAGTGTCCCAATTGCATTTTAGCGAAGATTAGATCATGGGAGTTACATTCCCATGATGTCCAAACATTGTCCATTAAGTGATAGTAACCAAGTTCTAAATGTTATTCGTAATTCATACCTAACTTACTTCCAAAATCAGAAATGTGAAACTTATTCCGTGACATCCCCATTTTAGAAAGGGGCGCTTATTTTGGGACAAGGGAGGTTACATGAATATGAGAAGATGAAACCATCTATTTCTTTTCTTTATGTCATTAACCATTCTCTTTCTGTGTTAATACGTAGTGCCTGGATCCCTTTCATGGCGTGCAAGGAATGTGGCGTTGGGTTCAGTTCTTGGAGCTATATTTTGTTTTCCTCTCGGTACTAGTCTTGCACCTTTTATATGAAAATTGCAGTTTCGCCAACCTGATTTTCTTCATGCATTCCTTAAATACCCCATCTTTACACGGATTTCTACTTAGACATTGCACCATTTAAGCACAATGTCCCAGTTTTATGATTTCAAGCCTGGCATCTTATTTCTCAAAACCTTATCACAGTGGGTTACTAATAAATTTGGGAAGTGAGAGCACAAGTTGCATTAATTGAAAGTGCAAAAGTGCTAATCTATTGTCATGTGACAGGTTGGATCCATTTGAAGTTAGTGGAGAAAGCAAATGAGGGGAACATTGCTACTTCTACAAAATCAGTTCAAGGAGGAGAAGCAAAGAGCGGTGTCGGTGCTGCAATTGAAAGACTTGAAGGAAATCTGAGTAAATAGAGCATTTGTCAGAGGCAGGAACCTCTCAGCCATATGGGATAATGGATCAACACAAGAAAGAGGAATTGGTTAGCTTTACATGTTAGCTTTGTTTTTCCTTTTCGACTAACACAAATGTTCATTACTCCTAGACGGTGTTTGGATTAATTTTTGAGTCCTTGTCGGTTAATTTCCCAAGTTAAACATACAAGTAACCAAACATTCTTAGTTGGATGACAAAATTCGTCTTGAGGTATGAGTAATAAGATATCTGCAGGAAAAAAATGAAGATTTCTTTTAGAATACTTTATCCGCATTTTGTTTTGCTGAACTATTTCTCGCTATGGGGAATCGTTACATTAACAAATTCCGCTGCATTTCTTCTGAAACTTATTGTTCTTGATATGAATATCATCTGATAAGCTGATCTTGAACTCGTAACAATTCACAATCTTTGCAGGGCACATGAACTAGTTTGGCTTCATAAGCTTTGAACCAAAATCAGATTGCACACTGGTAGGTTTCAGGGAACTTGTTGGACAGAATATGGTGTTTAAGCTTTACTATCAAAGCAAAGACGCCATAACACGGGATATGCATAAAAGCTACCGATGAGTACCTTGAAATTCCATAGCCAGAGGAAAAAGAATATTAGTTTACCAAATTTGTGTTTTTTTCCATAAACATTCAGTTGAAATGAATAATGAAGAACTCAGATCAAGGTCTGTTTCATACCACAGTGGAGCATATGGAGATGACAAATCAAGAAATGGATAAGGCCACCTGCAATGCCATTCAGGGAAATTCAGCATCATTACAAAGGGAAGATGATGAAACATATTTTAGTATTTGTTCTCGATCCATCTAAACACTCAAGTTTTGGAGGCCCTTAATAAATTAGTTCGTTAGCTTCTAGGGTGGAGGTGGAGTCCCCTTGCAAATGGGTCGTTTGTGAGGTAGAGGACAGAAAGATGATGGGATAACATGTTAAAACCCGACTCAATTCAAAAGATCAAAATGTTGGGCGAATGGCGGTGATCATTCACTTTATTTCAGTAGAGACTTCAACATTACTCAAGATACTTCATTAGGTCTGACCTGGTTGGTCGAGACGAACACTATCTCATATGATATGGGATCCAACATTTGCTTAACTTAAATTATGATTAATTTCAATTTTTTCTTTTAGTACCAACATAAAACATTATTGAAGATTGATCATAAACAAGGGTGAGGTAGTTTTACCAAATAGGTATGCAAGCATGCAAGACCCATTGGAAAGCAACAAAAATGATGGTCCAAAGAAAGAAATAGGCAATCCGAAACCAAGGAAACCTCTGCAACAAGAGCAAGAAAGAAACATCAAATTTCTATAACAAAAAAAAATCATAAAACAAGTGCTTCAAATGAATTACAGTTAACAAAAAACCAGCTACACCAACTCACCAAGCTATTCAAGGCTGTATCACCAAGCAAGAACACAGCATTGATTGAATGCATAGCAATAAGCAACTGTCATGAAAAAAGAGAGAACAAAACATCATAAGACAGACTCAGGATTATACATTGTACACAAACCTTGATGCTACTTACAAAGTTCAAGTCATAGTCTTTGATGGTAAGAAATGGGACAAGAACGAACCAGAAGACGCAATCCGTAAGCATCACAGCTCCTGCATTCATCTAATCACAACAAAGATAGTATCAGCAGACAAACATATAACTAATCACCTTCCAAAATGCTTGAAGTTCAATAGACTTTTTCAAATACCTGGAAAATGATTTGAAAGATGAAAAACCAAGTGCCTGCAGGTTTAGGGACTGCAAGCCCTTTGCAAAGGCCTGTCCCTTTTGCTGCTCTGGACATTTGAGAACTCCCATTCTCTGAATCAACTCCATCGTCAATCCGATCGCTCCCATTTCTGTTCCTATGTAAAAAACATCCATATATGGACAGCAATGACCCAAGCTGCAACAAAAGGTCCATTTTTTTCATTCAGCAAACAAACATACAAGAATGAACAAGACTAGTTAAGCCTAATGAATATGAAAGAGAAAAAAAAGAAACAAATCATCCCCAAAAATATATGGTGACTAAGGCAAAAGTCCACCTGATCAAAATCAAAACTTGTTCAGAAAAATTTACATGATCATGAGAAATACACATATTGGCTCTAAATCCTTAATCAGTTCAAATTATGCTAAAATGATCCAATCAATCTTACTGAGTGTAATAGTAGAAAATGCTGATTCCATCAGCAAGTGTAGTGGCAATGAGCAGAGACAAGAGCACAAGGAAAGCGACGGCTCGGAAAGCCAGCAACCAGGCTGGGTGGACTCCTCTGAGGCATGGCCTCCAGGCTTCATCCTCATACAAGGTTGCTGCATTTCCTTGATGAGTTTGTGTCTCTCCGCTGTTGCGCGAGTTCCTGAAATCTTCATGCCTATATATGAGAATGGCTGCAAAAATTGTGGAGGCTGTGACCCAAATGGCACAGAGCAAGACCCTCCAATTCAGCCAGTAACTGGAGGTGGTTGTGTTGGCTGTCATTACTGGCTCCCAGTTTCTTTCAGATTCTGCTAAATATCTCATGATTTTTTTTACTTTTACTTAATTCTCCAAATTTGACTGAAGAAATTCAAAAAAATTGAAACTTGAGCAAATTCATGAAAAAATGAAGAATCTTTTGTGTATTAGGACCTAAAACATCAATCCAACACAAACCCAGAAGGCAAAATAGCTTCTTTTAGAGCATGAGCTTGGAATTTTGAAGAATAAAGTGGAAGAACAAATATTGGAGAGCAAGAGTAAAGTGGTGAATGCTGAAAACCTAGAAATGAAATCAATCAGACCCAAAACTCCATTGAATTCAGTTTAGGACTCATGATGAAGAATTGGCAAAGGCAGTGAGACCACATTGAAGAGGAAGCTTGGTTCAAAGGGAAGTGAAAAGCAACACAACATGGAGTATTTGAATTTTGACCTCAATAGTTAATAGCTTCTTTTAAGAGGAGATTTGTGGCTTAGATTCCAAACTTTAGATGGGTTTTTGCACAGAAAGCAAAAAAAACCCCAATATATTACACAAAATAAAGAACAAGAAGAAGCTGAAATGGAGAAGCTGAACTCTAAGCAAAGAAAAGGCTTATACTTGCAAGAAACAACACAACAATGTAGTGGTGGTGGTGGTGGAGATGTGTGAGAAGATATGCTTTGCTTCTTCTCTTCTTTAGAGACAAAATGGCTCTATGCTTTGGACACAAGCTTCCCTTTTTGTTCTGTTTTGAGTTAATTATCTGATTCAGACACAAGAATAAGATCTTGAGGAATGGACCAGACAACCTCTGCAGCCACAATCTTCTCCACATGCCTATGTAGATATATACATAAGAAACAACCTGGTATGAAACTGCAAGGACTTGCTACATTTTTTTTCTTGGTTTTGACAATATTTTCATTTTCATAATATACATATCCATTTATTTTTTTGAAAATTACATTATTCCCCTAGCTAGCAATAAAATCCTGTCCACCCTCTTAATCGGGTTCGAATCTGTTGAGGTGTTTCTCTGGAACCTGATTCACTTATTAGTTTGTGTGAGACTTATAAATAATAATATAAAGATGCATTCGAGTGAGAATTATGAGGATCAATATGAGGGCGTAATGTGAAAATAGGCTGGGTTACATACTATAACGTAGGGAAAAGTGTTACCTTGTCATAGAGTGATATAACGAGTAATTAAAGAAAAAAAAATACTCTTGTAAGCTCAGCGTATACCATGTGACGCGCCTATAGTGGATCAGTTTCAACCCTAATAATATATGTTAAATACCCACTAAACTCTACAAAATATAGTACGCAACGTTTAAAAACTCAAACCGACAAAATTTAAATATATTTATAAAAAGTGTCAAGATCAGATAAAACAAGGAGAGTGATGATTTTGCCAATCAAGATGGAGCTGATGTGTAAAGGGTTAAAACTTGAAAATAATCAACATATGATGATTAACTTTATGGTTATTATCATAAGTGGGACCCTCTAGTCTTGACTGGAGACTGTTGACCATTTGACCAAGAGGAACAAACACACTTTCCCTGTAATGACAACTGTCAGGGGCAGTTTGGTCATTAAACTGTGAGGATATGTACATTTGGACATTTGGTAGCATGTTGATGTCCTGAACAAGTGATACATGTCTATCACTTATTTGGTAATATTACATGCATAATGCACATAAATCATGCATTATTATTTGATTTTATTTTGTACTTGAAAAGAAAGTTTAAATAAAATAATCACACCAAACAACATTGACCTCAAACATTTATTTAAGAAATTTGTCTTCACATCAAACAACATTAATTTTAAGAGTTACAAGAAAATCTTTCAATTTTGAACATAATCATATTCTTAATTAAACAAAAAAAGTCGAGAGGACACTCCAACAGTTCCAGCCTCACACTTTCAATTGTGAGTTTGAATCTTCTCGAGAACAATGTTCTAAAAAATGCTAGGCGCTAGTCGGGCGGAGAGGATCTACCGAAGACAATCGGAGATTAATCAGAAAGTAAATCAGATTCGATGATTAATTGGGAATTAACAGATGATTAATCGAAAATTAATCGAATAAGTCGGGGATTTGTAGAGCACTACCTGAGAGAAATAAGTAAATTTTATGAGTAGATTAGAGGATGATGTAATTTTCAAAAAGAGAAACTTAATAATTGAAAACCATGGCAATTGATTGAGTTATTTGCATTTTCGAACCAATATGGTTTTTCTACATTAGTGTTGAGCATAATAAGAGTGGGTAGATAGGTCCTACAAAAGGTCACTATGTCCTACAACGAACAAACTGTAGGGAGCACACAAGAGGCATGAATATTGAATAGCCATGAAAATGACATTTACATGCATCGTAGCGTAGCAATGAAGCAACAATAATACACAAACACTAAACGTACGTTTTAAATCGCTTCCCAAAGTTAGCATAAGCTATGGGCCATGTGTGTGATATAGCAACAACATGAAAGCAACAAACGAAACATGCATAAGAATAAGAAAGAAAAAAATATGTGGATAGTATATAACTTTATTAATTGATTGAGAGTGTGATTATTGTCTTCATCCATACGTACGTGAGGAGAGTTAGAGGTGTAAACGAGTTAAATTTAACTTAATTTTATTGAGGCTCAACTCAATTTAAAAAAGTGTTTGATTCAAGTTTGCCTCGAAAAGAAAGCGACATAATTCGAGTTCGACTTGACTCAATTTGATTCATTGAGTTTTTACTGTATATTTATTAATATATGTATTTTAGTTATAAATAAAATATGCAACTGATTTAATATTAAACAAGTTGGCTTGCGATCCAATCGAGTATCGATATGTTGTCATTTTAATTTTGAGTTCGGCTCGTTTATTAAACGTGTCTAACTTTTGACTTGAATCGGTTCGAACTCTATTAATATAATTAACACATTTTTTTATCTAGTAAAAGAATATTTTAGTTATGAAACTAAATATTCAATTAATGACTCGTTAAAAGCTCAAATTGTTACAAAATTAGATGAGTGACATAGAGATGCTAGACAATTCAAGTCATAATAATAAGGGAAAGTCATGTATAATTAACTTATGACCTAAATTGTAAAACTAGGTTATACATATCGGATTGGGCTCCACAATTAAAAGCTCAAGCTTATTAGTTGTATTTGACCATTTACTTTATATACAACTCTTTCATTTCATATTCTTTTCATGTGTGATTCAATTAACTTTTTTTTCGCATACTCATGTATGTGTGGGGGTTATTTCTCTTATCCGCTCGTGTACGCATGTGCCTTTTATTTCAACATAAATTGTTATGATATATAAATATGGTGACATTTTTTTTTCTGAATAAATTGAAGGAAAAAAACTCTATCCTGATTTCATAACTATTTGGATAGCAATTGAAGCTTCATTTGTCCATTTTTTTTTTAAAAAATCAAATCAAATTGGAAGAGATATAGAGCATGATTTGTGAAATAGAAGTATGTGAAGCAGGCCTGTGTTTGTGCTAATTGGGCCCATACGCAAGCCCAGTGCCAAAGTGCTACTTGTGATAAGAGCTATGGTGATCAAACACTTAATTTAAATTATGGTGATCAGAGTTAAAGTTTCAATCCAAATATCTCCTTTCATTTTTATTTTATTCAAGTTGTTGGATATGTTTTCAATAGATTATGATCTTATTATGATTAGTTATTACCACGGTCTTGTTGATGAGCCAGCAAGTCGAGATTTAGGGGCAAAGCACCCAGTCTGGCGTCTAAGTTATTTGATGTTCGGGCTTTAGTAATCTGGTCTGGGCCTAATCTTAGACGACTATTAAATTAGGGTTCCACGCTCTTCTATTTTTATAAATGTGTAATTTAGTAGTATATATACTACTTTTTCTAAGACAATATATATACTGCTTATTATCTCACTGAGGCGAACTCGTTTGGTGATTTTTGTAAGAATTTATCTCGTATGCACGCGAACGTAGTCGATGCATTGCCCGACAAACCATATGAACCAAATGTTTTTGTTTGTTGTTTGATTTCGATGTTGCAGTTCTTTATTTGTATCTTTGACACAAGTCTCTCTTTGCCTATTGACCTGATATTGGTTCAGACTCGAGAGGCAAAATAGAACCAACTTCTCAATTTTATTTTTGTAAAGAGTTTATAATATATGGGTTAGATTTTACGACTAAAAACTATATATTAAAGACAATTTACATGGACGTAAATTAGAGATTGCAAAGTTAAACAACAAACAAGTCAGATATATATAAACTAATCAACCGTGACAAAGTTTTGATACTTTGTAAATTTCTAGGTAAACATGAACCATTATAAACATTGAATTTTAGTTCGTCAAATATAATATATGGTCCATAAACTGAAAGAGTTTTACAATTTTTTATATTTTTTAAAAATTATATCACAACCTCTATACACCCATCCACTGCAAATATTTATGCTTAATCATTGAAAAATTACAAAAGAGCCTTACATTAATAAGTAATGATTATAACAATATCTTATATTCCATGTTACTTGTTAATAACAAGTTATCTGATTGTAAGAATGCACTTTCTTTTCTATTTGATTTAAATAAATTAGATGTGTTGAATTATCTGTAAATATGAGTTAAAAATATAACATTTATGAGTATAATTTTAAAATTATAATATTTCAGACTGAGAATGATTCCAAGAAAAAGAGTTCGGTCCACCCTTATACATATTTGTTAATATAGACAAAAATACAAAAAAAATAAACTACACTTTCAAGTGCTTTTCTTTTTTAATTAAGCCCACAATAGCTCATAAAATAATTATCACTACAAACGCATTTAATGCATTGGAACCGACACTCCAATATATATTTTAAAACACGTAACACGTTTTAATGATTTAACCTAATCATCTATTGGCCTAATTAAAAATTGTTATTTTTTGTGGTGTAGGATCCGCATTATCACATATATAAATGAAGTCGAAGATAGTGAAAACTTATACCACAAAAATGTCACCTGCAGAGCATAATTTTGTTTCTGTTTCTCGTTTCGATGGCATAGCAATGGCACAACCCGACCCGATCCTCGGAATCTCCGAAGCTTTCGAGGAGGACACACACGAAATGAAGCTCAATCTTGGAGTCGGGGCCTACCGAACCGAAGATCTCAAACCTTATGTTCTCGGTGTCGTTAACGAGGTTGGCGTTTTTGGTTTAGCTTAAATTCTGAAAAATTAAAGAGATAATGACACTTTGTTGCACTTAATTATATAACGAAACGACACTTTCATACCCTAACTATAATTTTCTTTTTTAGTATTCTGACAATATTTTTGTGACAAATTATGCTAAAATGACTAAAACACCCATGGTTTAAGAAATCAGAATCGAACTGGTCTAATTTTATTTATCAAACCATATTCGAAATGGTTCAAATTTAATTTTACATTTGGGGCATAATTGTAATTGGATTTTAAATATAAACAAAATTGAACCAGAGATAAACAAAATTGAACCAATTCAATTTATGGTTTCTTAAACCAATGGTAGTTTAGGAATTTCAGGTATCTTAGAGGTAGGTTGTCACAAATAAATTATCAAGGTACTAAAAAAGATAGAAGAGTAGTTAGGATATGAAAGTGTCATTTCGATATAGTTAGGTGTAACAAAGTGTCATTATCCCAAAATTAAATTTGAACATAAATTAATTCATTCATTTAAATTTGTCTAATAGATACGCCGTGCTTGGTACATGATTTTAGAAATTGAAAATTGAAAATGACCTGTTGAATTTATGCGTTGAGTTTTCTCAACCAGCGAGCTAACCAGTCAGACATAAAATTATTATTAACTATGATCTTTTCACTCGTAAATTAGTTTGGAATATTGTATTAACATTTTAAAATTATTTTTTATTAAAAAGTATATAATTTATGCATGCATGTTTTTTTTATCAGCTATAAGAGATGTGTATTAATGAGACAACATATCTCTCCCAAGATGAAAGAGAAAAGCCAGCAAAATTACATCAATACAACAAGTAATAATATGAAAATTGAAAATTGAGATGATTGAGAAAGCTAAAGAAAGAGAAACTAAAGATAAACAATTTCCTTAGCTTGAGTTTTAATCCTGACTGTGAAGAGCTAATGAGATTATATGAGACCCTAATTTTTGAACGAGTACTCCGTCTCGACCCAAAATTTCGACCATGATATTTGAATCTTGTCTTTAGCAGCATTTCCGATCTTAAGCTAGAATAAGAACTTAAAGAGATTAAAAGACGTAGTGTATCAGTGCTCGTTTAAGGATCAAATAAACTCGGGCATGTACCGAAAAACAGTCCATATATTAATTTCAAATATATTTATTTCAGGTGTTTATTGAATGAAAGTATGCATAAACTCATATACATGATATTTATCAACTATATTTGGAAAATTGATTGTGTGTAGGCAGAGAGTCTTATACGAGATAGTGGAGAAAACAAAGAGGTAAAATTTCTCTTAATATTTTAGGTGACATTTTCACATATTTCATGAAATATCACACAATAATAATATGTTGAAATTTACAGTATCTTCCGATAGAGGGTTTGGCCGAATTTAATAAAGTTACCGCAGAATTGGTGTTTGGTACGGACAGCCTCTCACTAAAGCAACAAAGGGTATGTGCAATTTTGAACTTATACGAATTTAAAAATAAATAGATTATATAGAAGCTCATGACACTAACATATGTGAAAATTTTTGGTACATATAATATGGGTTTTTTTTTTCTGATGCTGACAAATGGGTTAAAAGACCGATAACACGGTTTTCTGAATGTCGGTCTAAAATATAATGTCTTCCTGACTCGCTGATTAAAAAAAAATATATTTAAGAAACCATTTTGTAATTGAATATAGGTAGCAACAATTCAAGGTATTTCAGGAAGTGGGTCGCTACGAATAGGTTCAACTCTCATCCAACGATATTTTCCCGGCGCAAAACTCCTCGTGTCCTCTCCGACTTGGGGTAAATTTAATTGTTTTTGTCATATATAGTGTCGATTTTGCTATTAAATGTTAATTAATTTAACCTTTTTTAACGAGCGTGAGAGCCAAATGAATCGAAAGATTCATGCTTGGCATGGGAATGCATCATCGAAATTCTGAAATGAATGGGCGTGAGAGAAAATGTTGATATACTTTTTAGCTGCAGAGTGAATCTGATATATTTAATCGATCATGTAGAATTTACAAATATGCATTGAAATATAAATTTCTCGTCAAGAAAATTGTTACACATGTGCTATGATTTAAAAATTTTACTCATTTATTTACAGGTAATCACAAGTATATCGTCGACGATGCTAGACTTCCATGGTCCGAATATAGATACTATGATCCCAAAACACTAGGCCTTGATTTTGAGGGCATGATAGCTGATATAAAGGTAGTTACAGCAATATTATTTCAGCACTAAAATACACAAATTCTTTAGAATATACACATTATAATAAGTTGGTTCAAGTTTTGTATAAAACTGTGTTAATTATTTGGGTTTTTTCTCGAATCCATGTGTCTTTTTTTTCAGGCAGCACCCGAAGGATGTTTTGTGTTGCTTCAAGGTTGTGCTCACAACCCAACTGGGATCGATCCAACCCCTCGACAATGGGAAATAATTGCCCGTGCCATTCAAGAAAAGAATCATATTCCATTTTTCGATGTTGCATACCAAGTACGTACTAAAAGCAAAGTTTTTTTGTACAAATATTCTGATTATGTTTTTGTTACATGTGAGGTAACTTTCATTAAATCTAACATAATTGATATTTAAAAAATCTAAAATGCTCTCACTGTATATATAACTTTTTTGAATGATATTAATTATTTGATAAATATGAATGATCATTTTAACCTAACAATATTGACCCACTGTTCACGTATTAATGATATTTTTTTAATTTTTTTTGCATAGGGATTTGCTTGTGGAAGGCTCGATGAAGACGCATCATCGGTGAGATTGTTTGGTAGACTTGGAATGGAGATGATTGTGGCACAATCATATAGTAAAAACATGGGTCTCTATTCCGACAGGATTGGAGCAATTAATGTTGTCTGTTCCTCACCAAATGCTGCAGCAAGGTGCTCTAGTCTCCCCCAAAACTTTAATGCCAATAAAATTAAAATCTTGATTTAATAAGTGAAGATTTATTTATTTATTAAGTCATGAATTAATCAATATATCCTCATTGAGGCAATTTAAATTAATTCAAAAAAAACATTTAAATGATTTGTTACCTATACTATGACATAATATCAATTCAATAAAAGTTATGGGTGAAGTTACGGAGGCGTCATGACATAAGTATGAAATTGTTCATTTCAATCCACATACTGGCGGTATTGTTTAAATTATTATCGATAAAAATGTCAATTCAAGATTTTATATGGGTCGGGCGGTAAATGTTGTGATCTTTAGTGTGATCTGTCTGTTTGTCTCCTCATTTCTCGATCCACTTATGCTACTCATACCTGACAAATATCTTGAAATTTTTGTAGATCTATCTCTATATATTTTCAGTGGATGGAGCTTGAACAATTATGAAAACACATTTAGAAAATAAAAATGTGTTAACGAGGTATTTTGTTTAATAGATCGTGATAGCTTAATTTCAGGGTGAAGAGTCAATTGAAAGCGATTGCTCGATCGATATATTCGAATCCTCCGGCCCACGGAGCGAGGATTGTAGCCAAGGTTATTGGGGATCCGATTTTATTCGAGAAGTGGAAAGAAGAGTTAAAAATTATGACCGATCGGATAAAAAATGTGAGACAAAAACTATATGAAAGGCTCGCGACAAAAGATCATAGAGGCAAGGATTGGTCTTTCATCCTCAACCAAATCGGAATGTTCTCTTATACCGGCCTAAGCAAAACTCAGGTACACATGAAATTCTCATTCGGGGTCGAGGCGAAAAAAACTCTCTACTCCATACTTGATAATACCCATTTCCCGAAATCCAAACACAATACTAAAATTTTTGTTAGCTGTAGGCAAGATGTCGAACACAATGTCGTGACAAACTTGTTTGGACAGTAAGTAAAA
Source organism: Geranium brycei (assembly GCA_036897365.1). Lineage (NCBI taxonomy): Eukaryota > Viridiplantae > Streptophyta > Magnoliopsida > Geraniales > Geraniaceae > Geranium > Geranium brycei. Next base: position 119 of record JAYMTP010003323.1, on the reverse strand, counting down.
TAAATAAAGAACACACGACACACGATATGTTACCCAGTTCGGTGCAACGTCACCTACGTCTGGGGGCACTCTGCCAGTGGAAAGATATTCACTATAGGGTAGTCAATAGTACAACTCAA
>JAYMTP010003322.1:0-17296 GCA_036897365.1 Geranium brycei | reverse complement strand
ACGCGCGGGGGATGAGGGGGAGGGCGGTGGGGCGGTTCGCGGGGGACCTCGGGTCGGCGAGCGGGGAGGAGAGGGAGGCGATCGACGGAGCGATCGGGAACATGTACTCGCCGGATCTGAGGAGCGGTTGGGGGGTTCACGTGGTTCAGGAGGTCAAGGTCTTGGCGAGGAAGGAGGATCGGGGCTCGCTCGACTCCGCCGTCGACGAGCTCGTCCTGATCGGCATGCAGAGGGACAGATCTGGTTTCCGATTCTTCCATATGTTTTTGTTAGCAATTTGTTGATATTTTTTTTCATTTTTGATCGATTTTCGTCTGAGGTTGAATTGCACAAATTTTCTTGGATGTCTGTTGATGCTTGTTTGCCCCAAAATGTGACTTGTGTGCAAAATTAATTGTTTGTTTGTTTGGATCTTGAGAAAAATGAATGAGTTTTTTTTGGTGATTTCATTTGAATGCCGATAGTGTGCTAATTTTGTTTTATGGAAGAGGTAGAGAGGTAAATGAGAGAGTATGATTTTTGCAGAGGAGAAAGGGAGAGGGCGTGAGAGAGAACGGGAGAATAGAGGAGGGCAGATTTTGAAAATTTAAAAACACTTATAAAGGTATTTTAGTCTTTTAACCTCAAAATTTAACAGAATTTTGTAAAAAAAATGGACGGAAATGGCTTTGAGTACTTACGGTGCGAATTTTGCAAATTTAGGATATCCACAATGTCAAATTTTTTTTAAAATTAATCAGGTGAAAAATGTCAAATTTTAAAATAGTCAAGTGACATTTTCGTTATTATTAATTACAGTCGAGACAGGGCAACAAATGTAGAAAAAGCAGTAAATAAGGGAGCTAAATGGGCCAACCATAGGCTATTTGGTCACATGTAGAGTGAATTGATTAGCAATGGCAGTGAATTTGGCAGTGGCCACTGAAGAATGGACCACAGTAATGTATTCAAGTGTACACATGTGTGTGTGTGATGATTTCTATATCAAAATGGAAGCAAAACATAATTATACACTTTGTACTATCCTCTCTCTTGCTTGTTTCTTTTAGACACCTGAAAGTGGTCCATTTTGTCCCTCTCTTCACTATGATTATTCACTTTGACCCCTAATCTCACATACCTATTATTTTCTCTTACCCTTCTTCTCAACTTTCATTTTTAGATCTTAAGAGTTAATTATTATGGTATTATATGAGATTACACAATTGAAAACTTCATTGAACTATGTGTTGAAGTTCAATCCCATTTGAAAACTTAAGTTTATACCCGACGGTCTTAAGATGATTATCAGTTTTCACAAAATAACATGTTTTTAATACTCATAGCGTACATAAGAGATTGAAATATACATATTTGAGTAAGACTTTACGCTTGAAACAATATTAACTCATTAGGGTGTAAGCTTACTTGAACTGTATGGTAATATATTAGATATCACGCATTTGAAAAATCTTGATCAACATGTGTTAGAACTGGATCCTAGTTAAAAACTTAGGTTTACAAGTGAATGCCACAAGATTTTTATCGGTTTCATCTCTCTAACACTCCTCATGCGGATAACAAATTGAGATATACATACGTACTTGAAACTTTAACAAACAAGTCATTCCCCTGTGAAGGTGTAGCGTCCAAAGTGTAGGCTATCAAATGTGGAAGGAAGATTTTTTTATTAGTAACAATTAAACAATAAATACCGTTAGTACGTAGATATGATTATAGAGACAATGTCAGTTGACTACTTTTAAATTTGATATATTTTCACCTGACTATTTTTAAAATATTTTTTGACATTGTGGGCACCCTAAAATTTCAAAATTCTCACCGTAAATATCCGGAGCCATTTTCGTCCATTTTTATAAGAAGATATGTTAAATTTTGTGGTGAAAGACCAAAATGATCTTATAAATACTTTAAATTTTCAAACCATGCCCTCCTTGTACCGTTCTCTCTCTCACATTTCTCTCACCCAGTTGCACAGATCAATGGAGCTGGGCGGAGAGGTGGAGCTGGGTGTTCGTCCATGGAAGAAACTACACCGTACGTATCTCAAACCCATCACAGAGACGACGACAGGCAAAGAGAAGATTGAGCGAGTGGCTCTTTTCATTGCCTCTTTATAAGCTCTCGCCTCCTCCATTTCAGGCCTCGAGCTCTCAATCTCAATCTTCCATACCCATTTCCGATTTCGACACCATGAAGAAGAAGACGGTGAAATTACAGGCCCGCAACAATGGCGGCGACGATTCCGATCTGGGTGATTTGGATTTCGACCAGAGCTCGCCACCGCCGTTCCGATTGGGCGAGATCCGAGCGACGATTCCGAAACATTGCTGGGTTAAGAGCCCCTGGAGATCGATGAGCTACGTTTTCAGGGACTTGTTCGTCGTTTTCGCATTGGCAGGTCTCGCGTTTCGCGCCGATTCGTGGGTCGTCTGGCCGATCTACTGGGCTCTCCAGGGCACGAAGTTTTCGGCGATTTTCGTTCTGGGGCACGATTGGTGATGACCCAATTTAGCTGTTGTTTTAATTTCTGTAAAGCCTCTTCAACACCATTTCTTGTTTTGTGATTATGGACTGTGTTTGGTTTTATAGGTTTATGAGTTTTTGGTTTGTGTGGTTTTTATCAGTGACTTGTCCTTCAATAATTTCAGTGGCCCTGTGCCCAGATTTCCAGCAAGGACATTCATAATCAATTTTTTATCTCATTCACTTACACAAACACATGATTGAAGTTTGTTGATGAACTTTCTGGGATTTTTGTAGTATTGTTGGGAACCCATTGATCTGTGCAACTGGGTGAGAGAAAGGTGTGAGAGAGAATGGGAGAATATAGGAGGGCATGGTTTGAAAATTTAAAACACTTACATGAGCATTTTAGTCATTTCACCTCAAAATTTAACAGTTTTTTTTTAAAAATGGACGGAAATGGTTCCGGGTACTTACGGTGAGAGTTTTGAAATTTTAGGGTACCAACAATGTCAAAAAATATTTGAGGGGTAGTCAGGTGAAAATGTGTCAACTTTAGGGGTAGTCAGCTTACATTATCCCATGATTATATGAACCATTGACTTCTTACTTAAAATATAATTTCTCTATCACTTCACCTACAACATTTACTAACGTGGAAGGAGGATAAGAAATATATCAATGGTAAGTAAGGTAGTAGGTCAAAGACTCTTATCAACCAAAACGATTGAACTTATTGATGAACATTTTAATAAGCTTACAACCGAAAACCAAAAATGTTTTATCAATCGATGACAAAATCTTCTAACGGAATGAAAACAATGTGCTCGCTTCATAGCTAAATCGAAACATTTTACGTACTGAGGGACTAATATGAAACATTCTCCTCTTTTAACAACATGATGTGTTTCAAGAGTCTGGACTTGTTATTTAAACTGGTCTATTTTATTCACGTCTTTTTAACGTGCGAAGTTAACACCCCATATTGGCATTTTGTTTGCATAACAGTAACAGTCTCTGCAGCAATGGTTACTTTCTTTATCAACTGATAATAGCAACTGCATCACCAAAATCTACACAATCATGAGCTCTACCAAAGCGATTTGATTCCCATGGATGAGGGGAAAAAAAAGAACTCACCAACCATTCTGGCTATTCATCTTTGCTTAAATGCTTCAATAACCAGATTTTTCATTGCCTATGTACTCAATTGCTTCAATGAGGATGTTAATTAACCGAGCCGTTGGTTTGCTCCAAAAACCAGGCTATGCTTTCGGTCTGCAGCCATGGTACTCTCAACCGTCCTATTCACTGAACTTGACTGGTGGCACGTGGTCTGTCGATATATGCCTCAGCTGCTGCGCTGGAGACGCTTGGCTTGGCCTGTTCTGTTTATCTCATAAATATTGCTACCATCATTATCTGCAGATGTAAGTTGACTGTTGTTGTCCTCAGCTTGTTCACAGTACCATGTGGCCATAATTTACAATGCTTGCGGTACAAGCAGTGATAATCGTAGCAATAACCCCTTCCCTTTTCAAATTTCCTTGACTATTTATCTACAAAAACGAACAAATAAAAAAAACAAACATTAATAATAAAACAAACAAGATGTTAACGAGCATAACTGAATTTCAACAGCCTCTCTTAAAGTAGTCTACATCTACCAGTACATAATAGAGATAAGATTCGCCAAGGATTTGCAAATTACTTGGAAAAGATCCCGATTTGGACAGAAACATAGTTAATGAGACGCGACTTAACACGGGACTGTTCATTCTCGTTGATGGGATAGAAAATGGCCCATGAGTGGTTGTTATGTTATTGCATGTTTTGGAGGAAACAGACGATGCTGACATAGTAAGACTATAACTAGGAACAGTGAGACTAGCATTAATAGCGAACAATGAAACTACGCACATTTCATTAATTTTATTTATCAAACGTGTAATATTTGTTCCTTGTGCCATAATATGTTGCCATCTTGCCAGTGGTTTATTTGTTGTATCACATTTAAAATAAAAAGGAGACTAACAAAAACAAGAGTATCAAAATAATCTTGTAAGAGCAATTGAGAATTGAAGATGAAAATATACACTTTTTTTGCGGTATTATGATTATAACTTCCCCTAGAATGAAATGAATACTTGGATACATGCTTCACGTTCTTACAAGAATCCAAGTTACTCTGTTTAGTTGCCTTAATATTACGGGAACGTTCATATAAAGAAGTAAAAGAAAGCGAAAATAAGGACAGTCTATTAAAAGTGATGACCAACAATATTGGGTAACAGAAGACTTTTATTTGATTTAATATTGTAGTATTGTACCCTGGAAAATCTTTATGAAAGGGCCATAGCCAAGCACGTGAACTATAATTACAGTCCCACTGTTAGTAACATTGATGTTTCCTGGCAATTAATGACATGTACATGCCATGCTGGTTGTTGATGGAACGATAGATACCTCAAAAGAACTGTCCTTCACTCTTCACCAATGAGAAGCTTAACAAATCAAGCTTACAAGAAAAATAACAACCAAGCCACTTCAAGAACAAAGCTATATGCATACGTTAACAAAACTCTTAGGGATCTTCTATTTGTATTTGCTTCCTCCTCTCCACCCTACATAACCATATCTCCTCCATTAAGTCGTGCATCAACTTATTATGTCTACCTATACCCCCTCTTATATGGGGTTTGGATAAGCATTTTTTGCTTTGAAATAGGACTCGTAAATGGGATTGGGATCGAGATTTCAATTGTTTTGGATTAAAATGAATTCATTCACATTCTCTTTCCTATTTATTTTTTTCAAAATGTGAAGTCAAAATCATGTTCATCTCCAAAATTTCATATAATCGACTAAAGTATCACACAAATCAGGGATCACAGGACAAAGTTATGAGTTTTCTTTATTTTTGTCTAATTTTAATAAAACTAAAAACACAGTGAATGGGGATGAGATTCTCATTCCCTTTCATGACCAAAAACTTATTCAATCCCTTCCATAGATTCACTCAATTGAATTAACTCGCCTTTTCTAAGTGGGTATGCTGCAAATGCATAAAGCAACTTGGCTATTTTTATACTCACTCTTAATTAGAGTCATTTTCTTCTAATATTTACTACAAAGCCACTAAAGAATTCTCACAGTCAAGTATGTCCAAGAGAAAATTAAATCACAATACAGATAAGTATATATAAGGAGCACAGTAAACCCCAAAAATAACCTAATGTCTGTATCTGGTATTATGTACAAACCCGGTACATAACCTATTCATGATATACCCATGCGTGTGGCTCATCAAACATACAGTATAATTGCACATAACATCTTTTGGGTAATGCATTTCCGTAAATGTTAACTCTACTAACTAATTACCTCTAGAGTACCAAACCTACATTCCCCGTTGTTTCCACAAGTAACGCTTCATACCTTAACCAGATCAAATAAATAGTTACAATGGAAGCTACATAACATGTGGACAGTTGAAATTCACAGCTTTCAAGGACTAAAACAAGCACGAAAAGGGTAAGCAGATCATATTCAGTTCATGTTCATCAATGAGTAGAGTGGTACCAATACTATGATTCCAGCTAGAGCCACAAAAATGGAAAATGATCATTAACCCATTGTCGACGTCAACCTTGGGCATTTCATCAAATAGCACAAACTGAAATTTTGGTCAAATTTCTATTTATGTTACCCTTTTTACTGAACAGCACCATAGAAAAAGAAAAGGAGAAATCCAACACAATGATCATAGCTTGACAGCGGCATTTCATCGAACAGGTGGTGGGCATTGGGTAATGCATAGAAGGTTACAAATTTACAATACTTATATATTTGTAAAGAGAAATGTGATAAGAACAAGTTTAAAGAATGAAGCTTACAGTTGCTATTGTAGTCAAGAAGGTGATTTTTTTGGGGGGGCTTTTGCGTAGCACTTCTTGTGCCTCTGTGAATTCAAACGAACAAAACTCGTTTCTCATACGATGACGAAGCACAGCTATTTAACAAACGACGAAATGTTATGCCATAACTGGGCTGGGCTATTTTTAGTGTAACATTTTGGCCCAATATGAAAAGCCCTCTATTATGTAAATCTAATGGGCCATAATACAACGAAAGGCCCATAATTTGCTCTTCTTTTATCATTTTTAACCATGATTTTGTCACGGCTGTAGATGTGGCACGGCTTATGATGGCAGACATGCTCCTTCGGGGCCATGGCGGCGCCATGATAAATTTCTATATTTTTATTTTTTAATATAAATTAATTTGAAGACTCAAATTGTTCCAAAATCAGTACAAGACCGACTCAAAACATAACGGTGTTGCACCCGTGTGGTTTTCGATGCCATGGCGACAGAACCGACTCAAATTGTTCCAAAATCAGCCAAAATGAGTACAAAATTGGCTCAAAACGCCAAGGCATTGCACCTGTGTGGTTTTTGAAGACATGATGACGGCTACTTTAGAACAATGAATTTTGTTGAATTTTAAAAAAATTATCACAACATTGGCTTGTAATGTCATACCCACATATCTATGATGATATCAAATTAAGATCCACAAGAATGAAAGTGATGTGTATTTTATCTAACCTTAAATTTATCTAAAGCCCATTTATAAGAGTATAAACAAAATCAGACAATAATTTGAATACGTTTTTAAAACATTTTCTCGTATCACATGAGATATTAAATGTATGAAAATATGATCATTCGGGACATTGCATATACCTTAAACTCAATTTTCCAATACGCATACAATTAGAAAGAAATGTAGAGGGAGATTTATTGCTACAAATGAAGATGAAAAGGTGCATTTACATCTATCTCTGCACAAACTGCACAAAAAAGTTGCAAGTCTCATCTCTCATCCTCATCACCACAATTCACAAGGAAATGAAAATGGTCCTTCATCTTGCAACGAATCTTATACTACACAAGCAGGAAAAGAATTTTATCCGATTGCAAAACCCGAAAATAAAATAGGTTTCGGACCTGCGTAAACAAACTTCATTAGAACTATTCTGCATTCATCTTTCTTGGTAGAACATCATCGAATGAAAAATCATGGAAGGGTGGACCTGCAAAAAGAGAAATGAAACAAATAGCAAGTGAGAAACAAAGACATTTTGAAAAGGGCGCCAGAAATGGCGATATATTGATGTTCAACGAAAACTCTTTGTAAAAGAGGCTAAGACATGAGTGACAAAGCTGAATTTACAAAATCCCAAAGCAATGTGGCTGCTTTAGTGCTGTGGACAAACCGAACTGGGAAAATAAGCTTGCCTTCGAGATTTGGCTTATCAACAGTCGTGTTGCATTTTAATTCTCAAATTGATTTTAAACATGAATGGATTTGATCCCATTCCATTTCTTACCTTCTTGTTCAGCCAGAATGTAGAATGGAATATGAGCAATCATCTTTTTTCCACCTTCACCCCAGTTAACCGTACCAGGATTTAGTTTCTGCCCTTTAGAGGCTTGAGAAGGCCCCAAAACGGACAAGCAACTTGCTGGTTCGTTCAATAAACCCAAATAGTCACAAGCACGCACACAAACTCTTTTGTCTGAGATTCGAGATCGTGCTACCTGAGGATTTACAGTGTAAGTACTGTCTGGTACAAAACTATCAGACAGCATGAAGAACTAAATCCTGAAACCTACTTATGCATGCAAAAGTAAATATGATTTTTTAAATAGACCTTGGCCAGGGACACATGAGCTCTGGGTAGTAATTCCCGGTGATATGTTGCAAGTTTGGCTATAGCTGTAATTACAAAACATAGAAGCCTCGACTGTGATGATTTTATAGATGTTCCGTTGGCGGTGCCTAGGGCTGATTCCTGCAGTAGCCCTAGACGACTTCCCAAAGCAAACCATGGGAAATGTCAGCTTCCATACCAACGTTCCCGAAAAAACTTTTTACAGTAGAGAGCTGAGGATAATGTAAAACATACCTGGACGAAAGGTTTTCATACAGAAGTAATTCTAAACTCTCGAAAAGTTCACGTGCTGCTTCTTTGTGAGAATCTCCACCTCCCACATGCTCGCCAATGGCCCAACATAATTGTAATGCCAACTCTGACTGTAAAAATCGGGAAAAATACTCAAATTCAACTAATGCACCTGTTTACAAAAACAAATGGGAGGAGATAACTGACCTTTGCGGGGCTGTCATAAGCTTCCCCGAGCCTGTCTGTTATTGGCTTCTGCATAGTTATAATCAGGTGGATCATCAACACTGGTAGTCGAATTTAACAACTGGGATGATATGAATGTACAACCGAGATTTTTCAGATGAATACCTTTAAAAGTGCAATAAAATCTGGAGATCTTTGAAATGAGGCAAGCATGAACTCTATAAGCCTCTTTCGAACCTACAAATATAAGGAAGTCCTCAGAAAACCAATTGTAATATTCTCAAGATAAAGAACAATTGAAGCAAGAAAAGAACAAAGTCCTGAGAGCTTGAACGAGCTTTTATAATATAAGCATCAAAGGTAGTGAGAAGAGAAAAATAAACAACGAAAATAAGAGACGGAAAATAGAAATGCTAGCATCAAAAGGTAGCATGTACAAATTTTGATATTTTGTGGGAATGAACAATGAATACCACAAAAGCTTAATTATAAAAAAATTTAGACACCAAGCGTCCCCTTAGGTTTCAGCACGGCCTTTGCAAAATGTCTATTGGATTTTGGAACCTTGAGGATCCCAAGCTATTCTAGGAATCACATTTCTTTCTGTATCTTCAAGCATTGACCAATCAGTTAAAACTTGGAGGGATGAACTTGAGGGGGACACAAAAAAGGGAAGGAAACTCGAATATAAGCGTACATTTACCTCATAACAAAAGTTTTTGTCTGGAAACATGGTGTCATTTCTTGACATAAGCAGGGGAATCAATGCACAGATTATAGCTGCACAAAAATGAGTAAAGAAAGTTCACGCTGATGCCAAGTTTGCAGGACATTGAATATAATAAATGCATCAGCAGGCTAGTTTAGGCAGCATGAATACTGTACACAAGCTAAATAAAGAGGGTATCACATACAATTATTGACATCTCGCAATGCTATTACGAAATACATGTCAAGAAGCCGAGGTGCTACTTTTAGTGTCTGTTTTAGTCTATCGGACTTCGGGGTATTAACTGCTGCCTGTAATGCTGCAGCCATTCCAGGAGAACTCCATTGTCGTTCCTGAAATACATTGAATTTGTCACTAACAGAGTAATTCATCATCATCCAACAACAAAGAAACTGACAATCAAATGACAGTTATAAGAACTTTTTGGCTAACTATATTTATTTCCTTAATATGACTACATTTCAGCTTGAATAGAAGGTATGGTGATATACCTTCTGGAGTCAACGCTGAAGCCATAGGCAATGTATCCCATTGACAATTGAAAACTTTATTCATGTAAGAAAAGTATATGCATTTGATAGCAGATATATTTCTGAAATCAATAAATATAAAACATAGAAACCAGAATAAACACAAAAAAACAAGTGATGAGTGAGTTGATATGAAAACGAGCTACAATGAAGTTAAATAGCTTAATTTTAAAAGACAACCATACATGAAAAGCAACAAAGCACACATACGTCAGCAAATAATTTGCTTTTTGTCAAAAGATGAGAACTAAGAAAAATCAGAAATTGTTCCTCAAGTAGTCTTTCATATGCCTTAAATTTTAATGAATCAGCTATAGTTTTGTAGGTGACTTTCATTGGAAGCTATCTGTTAGAAAGATGGTCAAGTAATGCAAAGTGATGTTAAGACAAAGACGGAAACATACAGCAAGGCCATCATTTTCATCCTTAAGAAGGTCAAGAAATAGAGGATCCGCTACATCTATTGCATTGTTATCATCAGATTCAGAGTCTCCTCCTCCATCTCCAATGGTTGAACCGGTATAAGCTTCATCCATCAATGCAAGTAGCATCTGTATCCAAGGAAAATGATATAATCATTTGAAGTTTTGTCTTGAACCATTTAATTTCAGAAGTTCCAAAAATAACCTCAGGAGCCGTACTCTTCTGGATTGAAGCTATACTGGTTCCAATTAGTGATCCTGCAGAGTTCCGTTCTACCTTTTCCAATGCCACTACCAAAACTAGTTCAGATGGAAAAAAGGGACATGAAAACTTATAGGAGGGAAATAAAAATAATAAACAAAATTCAGTTTATCACAAAGCATATTAGCTTCCAAAACCGGAGCTCTTGACAAATTCAAAATCATAAAAGAAAAGTATCAAGATCATTGGCACTGATGCCAACGTATAAAATGATGGAAATAGGGGAAGAAAAGGTAGCTACAGCAACCAACTTACTGGGCAAGTCTACTAGTGACGGAAATAGTGGAAGAAAAGATCCAGGTGAGATCATTCCTGGAAAAACCTTTAGAAATGACTTTTCCAACCTACAAGACAACAGTTTCATTTCAGCTAGTGCTCTTAATTGCATCCATAATGATGTATTGAAAAATATCTACAAAGCATTCTCTTGTATGATACATTCTGCACTACGAAAAAGAAAATAATACAGTCATAAAAGCAAAAGATAAGTGAAGAGAATTCCACATATAAGTAAGTACGAGGAAACCTTAGGTGAAAAGCAAATGCTGCCTAGAGAAAGACCAACCACATTGTTTACGGATGATACAAAACTAGCATCTAGCATCTTTAAATATCTCCCAAAGATTATAACAGAACAGCCACTCACCCCTCTGAATATCTCCCAAAGACATACCACTATGTAAACCTGAAGTAATAGTCCAAAGAGATTTAAGAAAGATAGCCCTAACCCACAAAAGTTACATTATAAGCTGTGGTTGTGAAAAACCTATCATTTGTCTCTTGCAGTAAACATCAGAGTTTAAGACACGGATGGTCACTGCACTACTTTACTAAATTAAAGCACATGTAAGAAAGAAGTTCATAACCTACTTTTCTCCATTCCATGCAATCAGCTTAAGCAACAATGGAAAAAACTGCAAAATAAACAATTGAAATGTTATATACGAGATAAATGGTAAATAGACTTGAGATACTTGATCATTAGTTACATGAGAGACATGATAAGGAAGGAAACAATTGGCTTAAATCAAAGAAGGGAAAACGTACGGAAGGTTCCCAGGTTCTAGCTCAAAAACAAATCACTAGCATGACAAAGTCGTCAAAACAAACTTAGTGAAGATAAAGCAAGATGTCATACTCAAAATCAATAGACATATCAGTCATCACATTAATTTATATAGATCTCTTCAGATTGTGAACAGTACTCCAAGAAGATGTTACAGGGAAAAGGGGAGTAAAAAGATACACATCAGCTGGTAGTGGTACACCTGCAGGTTGCTGCAGCTACAACTGCAATTAACTAGAATTTTGTAGGGAAGAAAACAAAAAAGGAGAGGAAATGGGAGGAAGAGAACTTTTAGTTGCTGCGGCTACAACTGCAATCAAGTAGAATTTTGTAGGGAAGAAAACAAAAAGGAGATGAAGTAGGACAAAGAGAACTTTTGGACTTACTGAATAATTGTCCTGGAAGTGAAAATGAAAGGAAGGAGAATACATAAAGCTTAGTTCACTACAGATGCACAGATCTTCTTTGGGGAACATAAACTACAAGAACAGAGATGAAGAAGATTCCAGAAATGGAGGTATCACTATATGTATATCCTTTTAAGGTTTTCCTAGTGACTCTAAAGCATGATGTCGGCTTAACTTGGGCATAAGCCTGTAAAGAGAAATGAAAGTCTTCTCCCAAGTATTTGATGGACGTAGTACACCTATTTGACTTAGAATTCCCCCATTTAATTTCATGAGTAGTCTGCTGTAATTCCAAGCACTAAGTGTTACTTCAGTGGCCACTCACCTTTGTGCCTTTTGCCTTAGCCAAGGTGCTTGACTAGTAGCCAAAGGTGAGTGCATTGTTCAAGTTACTTACCATGCCTGAGCCTAAGTGCTTCATTGCCATGATTAGGTGATAACCAATAGACAGAACATCGTCAGCAAAAAAGCTAAACAGTGTCGACTTAAAGCTAATTAAATCAATAAACTCAATATCAAGCATTAGTCTCTGGATTTTAACAGTTAATAGGGTGGAGAATGATCGAGGATAAAATATTTTCTTTCCACCATTTATTATTATTTGAGGCATCTTTAGCACAAACTTGAAGGTTTAAGTGGGTCTGACCAGAATATACCATATTTAGGACATACAGGCACCCATAAATACCTACAAGATAGAACATTACATCCTTATTAACCATAACTAACATGGATAATAAAGCATACCTGGGGTAGTAATGATGGGAAAGATGTCAAAAGCTTTTTCTTGTTCACATTCAGAAAATCAAGAGTTGCCTCTGCAACAATAGGGTCTGCAAACTCACTGCAATCCACATCAGAAATAAAATTGACAAGTGATTTACCATATAAAATTTTAGTGGATCAATATGCATAAGGAAAGGGCGAATACTATGAGAATGTAAGCAGTCTAAGCAAATGTCTAAAAAAGGAAGAGTATGAATTCACATTTTCAAATTCTCATAAAATCTTAACCAATCTGCTGATGCATCACAAGGGGAACGTTTACTTGACATAGACATTTAAGCCTATCGATTTTATGCCGCTTATTATTTATCTTAGGCTATGCACATAGGCATGAAATATGAATTTGTCAATGCATTTTATCATGCATACATGTTTAGCGGACTTTTAGGCAATGTGAAAGCTGAACTGGCTGTTCAAAGGTTAGTTAGATACAAGCGGCATGTCATCCTGTTCAATAGTATCCAGCATGTTACCTTTAACTTGGAGAAGCATCCTCCAACCAAACTCAATGGCAATATCATACAATATAATTACAATCCTTATCTGCTCATGTATCCACAGTCCAACAATTAAAAAGGACAAATTAAAGGCACATGAATATGGTTGGAAGATTTTATAACCTGATCGTGGAAATGATCAATAAGGGAATCATGTAAAGAGATTGACCAAACAATATCCAGGACAAAAACGGTATTCATTAAAGCACCAGATTAGTTGAACTGACAACAATTTTCATGACATGTGAAGTTGAATCCAAATGAGCTATTGTTTGGTGTCATAACCGTTGTTTCAACGTCGAAAGAAAGCCAACTATGTGAGTCCACTATCTATATGCATTTACCCATACACATATAATTTGGATATGATGCAGCCAAAAAAGCAGACAAGGTATATATTATAAATATTGTTACCGGCTCAAGCATGAACGGAAAAAAGTCCTCAGACTAGGATCGGGATCATGCAGATTTGTCTCCCCAAAATCAAGGTAAAATTGCAGAATGGCCTAATGGACAGGCAAAACAAGTATGAGCAACGCTGATAACTGATGTGAACATACATGTGGCAGCACACCCTCAGGAAATACAGAGAAAGATGTGAAGATCACACACAGAACTGTTATTGGAAAGCTATGACATTGTTAAAACGTTCAAAAAATGTAGATATTATTTATAACTGTATAATTGAGGGGAATCAGAAATTTTTCACTAGACAATATTTAGCCCAACTTTTATTTACCAAAACAGAGGAAAGCAAGACCTGTTTATAGAGATAAGTTTGAACAGTCAAGAGACTTCACACAAAAAAACTGCAGATCAAGACGCAAAAACAATCCTATAAATCTCCTTCATGTGCATCCAAAAGGTTTCCTACAGTACTAAAAAAGTATAAGACATCTCATTTACTCGTTCTGTCATCCATCTTCCTTTCTCCAACCATTACTGGCCAAGACATTTCTGATTCGAACTTCCAGCAACATAAATATACACGAGTAAACAAAACACTGCAATAAAATAATGAAAAATGTACTCATTGTAACCATGAAGATTGACAAGCAGCACAAACAATTCATCACCCAAGAAAATAACTTTTTAAGATTTGAGCATGACCGTGATCCCCCTCCAAAGGAAATCATACACACTCAAGGATCGACATCAAAATGCAAAAGATATAAGTAGTTTGACAATCGGAATCCAGTGAAAGCCGTAAATGAATCTAACCAACTTAAATAAACATGGAGATCAACCTGTATTTAGATATGTTAAGGTATTCAAGTTCTAGTCCACAATTGTGCCTCTCCTATTAAAAAAACCCAGTCTACAATGCTGTGTACATACAAAAACTTTAGACAACATTATAAATAAAAACCAGAAATTGAACCACACACCAACAACAGAAGGCCATTAGAGCTCCGAGACTGAGACAAGGAAGCCACTGAGCGTTGGAAAAGCCTATTGATCTGCGGATAAACCCTAGCCACCAAATCCTCCGAATTTTCATCTTTACACAACTCATAAAGCCTCTTCACCTACAAAATCAAAGCATAACACCAACAACAGATACGAATTCAAAATTCTGTGCAGCTTAAAAGAAAATTCTCGGGAACCAAACAGAAAAGTGAGGATTGAAGGTAGGAGAGCAGAGAGACTCACGGATTGGAGGAGGGAAGGGTCGGAGGCAGGATCGTTGGCGAGATTGGAGTCTCTGGCACTGTTCGATAACGTTCTCAGATGGAAATCCCAGTCCCGATTGCTCATTTTTGCAGAAGCAAATCGAAATGTGTTTTTGGAAACAAATCGAAGTGTGTTTTCAGTTTTGTTCTTGAAAGTAAACGAAACAAAGAGCGACAATGAATTGAAATCGATTTAGACAAAGAGACGAAGCTCGCAGGGAAGATTCACGAGATTATATGCGTCTGCTTCGTTTTGCATCTTCGAGACGTCGATTCTCCAGAAAATAAACGACCTGTCATATCGTGCTTTATAAACTGAAAACCGTACGGGCTATTCATGGAAAGGTTTGTTAATTGTTGCCCCAAATTATCCTTGACAGTCCCTTAAGGAAAAATGATATTTTTGTACATTTATATATATCACTTTTTTACTTTCATACTCTGATTATTTTTTTTTAATACCCTAATTATTGTTTTGGGACAACTTATTCCTAAAATACCAAAAATACATAAACTATCCCTAGTTGAACCAAAATTAAATCTAGTCCAATTGAGAGAACCAGCACAATTGAAAAATCACTATTGGGTCGGCTCAAATCTGACGAAAAGACCAAATTACTCTTGTATGTATTTTAAATTTTCAAACAATACTCTCTCTCTCTCTCTCTCTCCCCCTCTCTTTCTCAGACCCGCTTGCTTGTCGACAACGCTCCACGACAAGGCTTGGAACGAGTAGATGACAAGGCTTGAACCGATTGGAATCGATGACGCTCAACGACGAGGTTTCTTGAGAGTAGACAACGAGGCTTGAACTGATTGGAATCTGTGTTGGTGTTGAATCGAAGAGTTTGTTCATTTGTTTTTTAAAATATATTTATTTACTATTTTGATATATAGATTTGGTGCATAAATGAAATTAAAATTGTTTTTGTTGGATTGCTTAGAAATGGTAGCTTACACGGAAGCTTGGTGTTGTTTGATTTCATTGATTTTGGTTCAACTAGTGGTAGTTTAGGTATTTTAGGGGTAAGTTGTCCCGAAATGATAGTTAGGGTACTAAAAAGAGAAAAAAATAATCAGGGTGTGAAAGTGGAAAAGTGATATATTTAGGTGTACAAAAATGTTATTTTCCCGTCACTTAATTACCCGACTAATAAAATTTTGTGAGAGAATAGTAACTGATTTTTTTTTTTACATAAGAAACACTTCTCTCTCATAACTGCTCTAGGAACAACCGAAGGAAGAAGCTCTCGTAGGAGAAGGATGGAGATGTAGATCATTCACTTCATCTCCATCATTCTCTCTCAATTAATGTTTTCGGATTTGCTTGATGTTTTCAATTATTTTGTTTTCATTTTTAGGTTACGATTTAAGTCTCAATTCTGTGACGTGAATCTAGTAGTAGCTAATTGTTGGTGGTTTTGGACGGTTATTTCGTGGTTGTCAACAGTTCGACGGAGTTTGTGGTGGTGGATCAGCGGTGAAAGAGTGCATGAATATCAGTCAGGGTTAGAGAATATTCAGGAAAATTGGCATCGTATTTCATTTCAGGGGGTTTTCTTTGAGAAACTCATGGGGTTTCTCCAGCCAGCTGAGGTGGAGGGCATGACTCTCAGAGAAGCTTTATGGTGGCGTGAGAGAAACTGGTTGGGATGTATAGTCTCTGATTGTTTTGTTTTACTTTTAAGACTAGGTCATTCTCTCTCGGTGAAATCAATATGTAGAAATTGTAACGAGGCAGCGCTCTCACTTGCCAAGTTTGCCTTTCGTAATCCAGTTTGGAAGTCAGTTATGGGAGCTATTCCACCGGCTCTTCTTGTAATTCTTGGTCTCGAATTAGAGCACACCCGACTCTGCAAGGAGAACGACAATCACAAGATTCGGGTTCCGAAGAGTTGAACCCTCTGTGAATCTACTTATCAGTTTTTCAACTGATCCTCTCGGACTCAGAATCACAACGCAGATTAAATAGCTGATAAAAAAACGCAGATTAAACATACATGTATTCATAAAATCATATCATGCATAATCATTCAAAGTTAAAACACACAAATTAAAATACTAGCTGTTGGGTTTCGATGGGATTCAAACAATATTGCGCAGCGGAAATTAAAACTATTGTAACCCCAAAACCACCCTAGGATCGATCATGCCAAGAAATCATGTTTCTACCCGTGTAGACCCGAATTAGGAATAGTACCTTTTGTGAGAACTTTGATCACCGATAAGGAGCAACTTTATGTTCCTCCCTCTATCTGTATCCACACGAACACACAAGTTATTATTAACTTAACTTAAAC
>JAYMTP010003321.1:0-17297 GCA_036897365.1 Geranium brycei | reverse complement strand
GGAGGAGCTCCTGGTGCTCCCATCCACGCGCCGGGAGTCGTGGCTCCGTATTCGTCACCCGCGGCGTCGGTGACCAAAATTACCAAACATGCCACCAAAGTCGCCACTGACGTCATCAAGCGAGCCATTTGTCTGACAACTTTAAGGTACTTGTAGCAAGTGTTGTGGTATTGAGAAATTGTAATTGCTTTGCTTCTATGGGTTTTCATTGACTTGTTTATATACAGAGAGGGTGATGGTGATGAGGTAGCTACATTGGTGTTGGCCAGTTGGATTTTTGGGTACTATGTACAAAAGGTGACAACTTTTAGCCTCTAATTAGTGGGGGGCGTTGGAACCAATGGCTTGTCCTCCATTTGTATCGACGTAGTTTTGGTTAATGTCATGCTTGTCGTCTGGTCTTTTTAGCATTTCTTTTGGGTATCATGCGTTTGCTTTTGACATTTCTAATGGTCATGCCCCACACTCATGTGTGTACATTGGAGATCCCACGAGGAAAGACAAACAAGTTAAATGAACGATTGAATCGGAAGTAACCAGAACTAGAATAGACACTGACTCTCTGATTTTTTAATGATTGGAATCATATCCGGATCTATTATGTAAGGACACGGTCTGATTCTAATTACAATTTTTGGTTTTAATTTGATCCGGTTGAAACCAGTTGGTTTTAAGTTCATTATATTACAAAACACAAACATGGTATCAGAGACTGGATTTCGCTGCGCAATGGTGTCAGAACTTTCTTCCTTCTTTATTTTTTTCATTTTTTTTCCAATAGCTCTAGTTCCTTCTAATTATTCTTCTCCTATACTTCCTAATCTCTCAATTACCCTTAATCTACCAATTAAACTCACATGGCCCTCACTTGTGTTGCATGGAAACTCAATTTATTCTTCTCTTAAATTACAACAAAATGACAGGCCTCATCAATGGCAATGACCCACAACCTCTTGTTGAAATAGTTATGTTTCTTTCACATACCCCAATATTACATTTTCAAATCCATATATCCTTCGTAGCGTACACGAGCCCCCTCTTGCAAATGTTGCTTCTCACCAATCAAGACCATCTATCACGGGCCCTCCTCCTTCCTCATCAACCCGCCTCTATATTCCTAATACTCAAGGAGCTCCTCGACCTCTTAATGCTCGTCGTCACATTGTTCCTTCTCAAATTTGTGGATACAAAAATCATGCCGCAAATAAGTGCCGACGCTCACATCAATTACATATATTTTTACCAAACCCTTACATCTCACCAATTTCCACGTGATCGTCTTTGTGTTGGTTTGAGACAAGGGTTTGAAGGGGGTTTTGAAATACATAGATTGAATTCTAAATAACTATAGTAGTTATTTTCAATTATTATTATAACATTATATTTATGCATGTAATGTCTATATTTTGATTCTGTAACTCATCTGCATGGTTATATGTACAAGTCACGTGTATTCTAATATTTTCTTCGGTTAGTTTTACTTGAACCGCTTTTAACGACTTCTAGACATAATTTTGGCATAATTTTTGTTGGTCCAGTATTTTTAGGCCAGTTAATAAAGAACAATGGCCTAAAATGGGCCATCAAGTAGACGTAGTTCTCAATTCAGGTAAATTTTCTTACAATTCCATCGAGATGAACCGAAATCGAAGACGCTCATCTTGGTTCCATCAATAACCGAACTAAATTGGTTGTAATCAGTTTAGTTTTTCCCGATCCAATTCGGCTCGGTCTGGTCCGGCTAGATCATAGGAGACGGTCGAAACGTTCTTTTGAAACTCGGTTCGGTTAGACTCTGTTAAAATTGTTTGAACCGATAGTATAGGAACATAAAAAATTCTGGACTGGGCTATCCAACTCCTAAAGCCCAACAAAATTCACAACGAAGCTGCCCACTTTATCCTGCTACGTGTAATGGGCCGATCCGGGTTTGACGACCCGACTGATCCACAATCGGTCTCGACCCGAATGATTGGGTAGTTGATAGAGCAGAGAAATGAAGAAGAGTCAGTACCAGTAGCGACTAGAGTCTTCTCTTCTTCTTCTTCTTCCTCCGAATTCGGTTCACAGAACAATCCAGACGATTTACAGTATAATATGCGTATCTGAGCCTCCATCACTCCATGGGCTCCACATCCGCCATTTCCATCTCCTCTCCTTCTCCCAAGGTAACAATCTCGCCCTCTCGTTTCTGTATCTGAATTTGAAACCTCAGTTTCGCGCTGGCTCGCAGATTGTGCTCCGTCCATGTCGGCGCAACGGTCTCTCCTTGTGCTATCCTGCGCCTCCGGCTGGTAGGAGACGGTGGAGGATGGTTGTGAGGTCCGCCGCCGGCAAGGGCGGTGGTTCGAGGCGGACGGCGGCGCCGACTCGGATAATCTATACGGAGAGTCAGGGACAGCCTTCCCTTCCTGGTATATCTGTGCAGGAGGTTGCTTCTCTTGCCGGACCTGTGGTTCTGGTCCTCTATGGTATGGATTTTCAGTTCATCAGGAGATTTCTTGGTTTGAATATGAATGCGGGGACTCAAAATTAGTAAAACCAATGCACTGTTTGGTATGTGAGTTACAATGTGGTTAAAATTGATGCATGCACTTATAGAAAAATAATTAATTACTCCAAGTGTTCACAAATGGCAATAGTAAATTCCTTTTCCGTGACATTTTATCCTTGCATGGAATGTGGCAATCTGGTGTTTAACTTTTGAGGGTTGTTTATTTTGAGTGACTTTCTTCAGTACAATCAATACTAGTTATTTTGTAACTGAAAGGAAAGATGATTTTTTTGAATAAAATGGAAACCTTACCGAATTGTGGGATTTGCAGTTTAGTTGTCGTCTATAGAGTGGCCCATTGAGGAGTAAAGTGGACACTTGAAGCAAAATAGGTTTGGCACTCATAAGTCATACCATTGTGCTGACGTAATACTAGGAGTATGAATCTTTACCAAATCAATTTTGTGTGCGGTGTTCATGGATAGATAGTTATCATCACGATGATCTTGTTTTTGCTCCTTTTTTCTGCTTCACCCATCACATTGCAGATTGTCAAGAAAATGTCTAATCACAGTGCTGAATCTCATTGTTATTTTTTACTAGACATTTATCTTTTAGCGAGCATAACCAATGAGGGACGATAGGATTTTCCACCCCAGATGGTGTTAAGCATTTTATGTATGTTTTGTATTTACTTTGTTAGGCCAATGTATCTTTATATTTGTCCTGCATGTTTTCTCCTGAAGCACGTTGTTAGGATTGGATTATTTCCGAAGGCATATTCATTTAGCGTTTAGGCAGTGCTTATGGATTTATTGCGACACTACTATCCAATAAATTACAGTTGGGTTTTCATTTTGCTTTATCGGTGTACTAATTTATATTTTCAGCTGACAGTTTTTTGGAAAGTCACTGAGAAACTTTTTATGCAAAAGAAAAAGCCACAATGGCTTTTCTTTGGACAAGGAATGGGATTCTTCACGGCCCCTGGTTCAAATTTAGTCTCAGGTCTTAAAGCAAAGCTTGGCATCATTTCGAAGCTGAAAGTCTATGAGTTTATTAGAGAACTCAGACAGTCCAGCATTGTCGACATGTCAGGTATGCTTGCTAGATGTTTAAACAATGATATGGTTTTCAGTGAGACTAGATGTTTCAGCTCTTGTTGGTACTGACTCATCAGTCCTCATCTTTGTAGAACTGTTGAGAACTTGAGTAGTATAATCCAATAGTCTCTACCAGACTCCCCAATTCAAATAGATACAGTTTGGCGCCTTTCCATTCCTTTAGATATTTAAAATAGACATTAAAGTTAATGCCTTGCAAAAAAATGTGGTTTGACCAGAGATATTTGGCAGGGCGGAATTTGGGAGATCAAGGAATAGTTCTTATCGCTGACAGCTTGGCGTACAATAATGTTAGTTGATTTTCTACACCTAATAAGTCTAGAACATAAATCTCTTACATGCATGGTTATAAATATCATTGATATTTCCTTGTTCATATCTTGCCTATATGTTATTATAAGAAGGTGACTAATTCAGTCATACTTTTTTTATAAATTAACCCTGTCTTAATCTGATTCTGATGCATTTCAGACTCTAGAGGAAGTAAGTTTTGCTGCCAATG
The DNA here is from genome assembly GCA_036897365.1 of Geranium brycei. Classification (NCBI taxonomy): domain Eukaryota; kingdom Viridiplantae; phylum Streptophyta; class Magnoliopsida; order Geraniales; family Geraniaceae; genus Geranium; species Geranium brycei. The sequence continues at coordinate 13,177 of JAYMTP010003321.1, read as the reverse complement.
GCATAACAGCTGAAGGGTTGAAAGCTTTTGAGAATGTTTTCTCATCACCTATTGTGTTAAAGAGTTTCAACTTTTCCGGAAACCCCATTGGAGATGAAGGAGTTAAGGTTAGCCAAACTTTATTACTAGTGTTGTCGTAAACAAACTAGTGAACAGCATCTTGTACATCTTTTTTTAGATATATCTACATAAGGGTATTTCTTTGGCTATAGGAAACTCTGGCCCTCGTGTCTAATCCAGAATTATACGGAAAACTGAGCCTAAATACTAAATAGTTATTATTTCTTACTTTCTTAGATTAATCATTGCTTATTTGAATTTATTTTGGTTGATAGAATCTGTGTGCTATGTTAATGAATAATGATGGAATTGAAAAGCTTCAGCTGAACAGTACTGATATGGGAGATGAGGTTAGCACTTGATGGAACTAGTCCCAGCTGAATGTGCTCAATTTACTTCAGAGTATATGTATAACCTAAAGACCTTCCCCTTGTACAGTCATAATTTTCGATGTATGATGTATATTTGTGCAGGGTGCGAAGGCCTTGGCGGAGTTGTTGAAGAAACATCCAACTTTGCTCGCTCTTGAACTAGACAACAATATGATAGATTATTCTGTACGTGTCTTCCTCAATATATTCAAATTGTATTTTTGGATGAAAGAAGCTATAGTGGGAACATCAATTCTTTTTAAATGCAATTATCTTCCTTATGTACTTTGGACATGGTGGTAGGGATTTACAAGTCTTGCTGAAGCCTTTATTGAGAGTAAAATTATACGAAGCATACATCTCAAGTAAGTTAAAGTTTTACAATTTTATTCTGTAGTTATTCCAAACAGATTTCGTGCATCGGTTGCAGAAATAATACACACACTCTTCTGTGAATACCTTTTATTTATTCTGAAAATGCTTCTGACATTATGTTATTATTCAAGTGGCAATTATGGTGGTGCTCTGGGTGCCAATGCGTTGGCTAAAGGGCTTAAGGCGAGCGAGTCATTAAGGGTACACAATGCGTTGCACTTTTAACCTATATTCCTTCAGTTCTATGATGATTAATATTAGAAATGACATATGAAAGACCTATAACTCGTGGATAGTCTAGAAAAGAAAAAGGAAAAAAGATGACCTTGCATATTATGACATTGGGAAATTATTACTCAGTCATGAGTGATAAAAAAAAGGTAGGTAAATATATTTCGGTGACAATTGTTACGGTTCCCAGAATGAATGGAGACAGGTTCAGTTTCTGTATCTAATTTACATTTGATAGGGGAAAAGAATATAAATGTTAAATGTATATAGAAGCCCCAATTTTAGAGTAGGAAATCAAGTTTTATCCATGAGTTATATAAAGAGATCTAATTATCACATTATGTTGGAACTAGAACAAAATTTCATATACCTAATTAAAATATTTCTAAAAACTCTTAATATCTTTCCGTTTCGTTTGGTATTTCAGCTCCAGTAGTGTCTACTTCATTGCTTGGTTTGTGCCATGGAAAAAGTTTTGTTTATTTTTATTTTTTTACCATGTTTGTTCTACGTATTTACTTTTGCTGTTTGCACTCAGCTATACCCATGAAATTGATGAAGTTACTTGCAAGAGTTCAAAATGTAAGCGAAATCTGAAATGAAATGAATGATCTTATAAAAAAGTATGGTAATGTCAATAAAAGTGAGTATTTAAACCATATATTTTTTATCATATGTGGCTCTTAAAAGCATCATTTAGTTTCTAGTACTCAATCATGTGATTACATTCAATGACTATGGGGTTTTCAGCTGAATGGAGAATCGTGTACAGGAACTGCATTTGCATGGAAATTCTATTGGAGATGAAGGTATCCGTGCATTGATGACCGAGTTATCTTCACGTAAAGGTGCGTAATTTACTAAATTTAGCTACTTACCTGTTCTGATTCGTGAATGTTCAACTCTCAATGAATATAATAACTGACATGACGTGTTGTTCTTTAGTGAAACTTCAACTCCTTGATATTGGTAATAACTCTATTAGCTCAAAAGGTGCCGTTCATGTTGCTTCATATATAAAGAAGAGCAAGGTCTTGTTCTGGTTGAATATGTATATGAATGACATAGGTGATGAGGTAATTATGCTTCAATGTTCAAAGCATTTTTGTTATACAAAGAATTGAACTTCATTATTTTTTGTTCAGTTGTGCAAGAAATTGGATTTTAAAATACTGCACTGTTTTCTCTTTGTAATTTATCAGGGAGCTGAAAAAATTGCAGATGCTTTGAAGGTTAACCGATCGCTAACAACCATAGATCTGGTGAGCATAATGTGTATATAGCTCTTTTACGTATATTCAATTATATCATTGCATCAATATTTCTAAGTGAAACCCTATAGGGAGGAAACAACATTCATGCCAAGGGGATTGAAGCCATAGGGTGCGTTTTGAAAGACAATTCCGTACTCACAACAGTAAGTCCTCCATCACCCCTATAGTACGTCAAAATTTTATAACGGTAACATGTCTCTTTCTCTCCCCTGACAGTTGGAACTTGGTTATAATCCTATTGGCCCGGATGGAGCAAAGGCTTTGTGTGAAGTTCTCAAGTTTCATGGGAACATAAAGACGCTTAAGCTTGGTTGGTGTAAGGTAATCTATTTCAGTTCTACTTTTGTGTGTATTTGTTATACTATTTTTTTTAAACATAACATGGTAATTTCTTGCAGATAGGAGCAAAAGGTGCAGAGTTCATGGCAGACATGCTGAAGTATAACAATACTATATCGGTTCTGGACTTGCGTGCTAATGAACTCAGAGATGAGGTTAGTTCCTCCAGATTATTATGTTGTATAATATGGACCATTTTGGTGACCAGATCTTTGACGTACTATTTTTTTTCTCCGGATATTAATTATTTGCAGGGTGTAATACATTTGGCTCGAAGCTTGAAAGTGGTTAACGAGGCTTTGACTTCAGTAGATTTGGGATTCAATGAAATAAGGGTAAGCCCTTCTCTTACCTTTTGTTTTCTTGAATTTCATGCTTATGACACATTTGTACCAATACCACTGTTCTAAAAATTGGTCGAAGCAACTGCCTAGGCGGAGATTTTCAGAACACCGTCCCGATTTCATATAATCGGTCAACTTAAGTTGGGTTAGACAGATCTAGGCTATCCAATCTCCGGAGTTCTGATTTGCTCGACTAGCACCTAGCGTGTTTTTCAAACACTAGCCTATACCATGTGATATTTTGGGTTGTATACAGGATGACGGGGCTTTCGCCATTGCTCAAGCACTCAAGGCCAATGAAGACGTCGAAGTCACATCCTTAAACCTGGCAAACAACTTCCTTACGAAATTCGGACAGGTAAAATCGGTCCCTACCCTCTTCATGCAGTATTCTGCAATATCATGTCATGTTTTCTTTCCTCCCCCGCCTGCTTCTCAATCTCAAAATTTTGCTGTCTCGCAGAGCGCTCTGACAGACGCAAGAGATCACGTATACGATATGTGCGAAAAGGAAGTAAACATTCTTTTCTAGAGGCCAGAGCAATAGGAGATGAATCCACATCGAGTTCCAGTTTGGATAATGCGGCTCATGAATTTTGGTAAGGAAAAACCAATATGTATGAACTCAAGCAGATTGCTTTTATTGTTGAAAACATTAAATAGTAGGAAAATAAGAGTGAAATTTTGTGAAAATCACCTAATATTGAGAAGAAATCAAGGATTTGAATTTACAACCTTTGTGGTTTATTCATTTCTATGGACCCATTATTTACTTCATAAATATACTCGCATTAGTTTTAGAGATTGCATAAATTTTTTTTAATGTATTATCTGACTTCTGCAAGGGGTATTTGTATACTTCCGTAATTGTAAAATTTTGTCGTGAATTTATCTTTTTTCAGTTTTTGTAATTGTAAAAACTGTCATATCCAACTTTTGTAATGAATTTCCGTATACTTCAATAATTGCAAAAAATTAAGATTTGCTCTTTTATAATGTAAAATGTAAGGTGCATGATTTACCTATGACTTATTTGAACTGATTTGAGTAGTACACAGAAATTTTCAGCTATCCATTGATTTTAGAGATAATTTTATTACAATTATGTTTATACGATTATCACTTACAATTAACTTTAAAAAGTTTCATAAAATACAAAAAAAAGAAGATTAAAATGTCTTTTTTTGGCTTTCAAATTCACCCATGTCATTTTTTTCTTTCAAATTTTAGTCTTTTTTGTATTGAAAATGAGCTAAGTGGGAATAAATAAATTTCATTGATAGTGTATGTGACGTGTTAAAATTAGTTTTAGTTAAGTGATAATCGTATCAAGTTAGTTGTGCTAAATGAGATTATCCCTTGTTTTTGTTATCAAAGTGGGAATAAATAAATTTCATTGATAGTGTATGCGACGTGTTAAAATTAGTTTTAGTTAAGTGATAATCGTATCAAGTTAGTTGTGCTAAAACGAGATTATCCCTTATTTTTATTATCTTTCTCACGAGAGTATACATTAGCACACTCGAGACTCGATCTCATGACTTGAAGAGAGCTAGAGATTGGAAGGCACAAACAGCACCCAGCCCACATCAATAAAATGCGGATCCTGAATGAGCCTCTTGTTGAGGTTCTGAATCTCTTGGGGCGTCGACGACAACAGCTCCGCTATGCTCAGCAATGTGTCGCCTTGCTGAACCGTGTACGTCACCTCAGTCTTGAGCTCACTCGGATCGCACCCACACAGCAGATTCATAGTAACCACTCGTCCTTTAATAAAAGACCTCTCCTCGCTCCCATCGTCCCATGCCTGTCCGCTGTAAATGCTCTCCGAAACGCCCGAAAATGTGTCGCTTTCTTGAACAGTGTACGGAGCGTCGTAGAAGTACCCGTCGGTGTGGTTCACGTCCTGGCAGTAACATGGGACTGTTACGAGGAAGTCGAGGTTGTTTTTACTGGTTATGGGACGGATTTGGGAGGTGCTGACGCTGTAAAAGGCGGCGATTTGTGACTGCTTGAGGTTGCTACCACCTGTTGTCGTGTTCAGTATTCAATTATAATTCATAATAAAAAAAATTGTCCAATTGAACTGAATTTTTTTAATAATTTAATTGGTAAGATTAGATTAATTTAATTCATTTTTAAAAGAGTTTAAAGTTTGATTTATTAGAATTAGATAATTGAGTTAGTCGAAATATAGTTGTCTATTAATTTTATGATAAATTTATCCTCAAAACACTAGCTATGTATCTATGCATCTAGTTTTTTGCATCATTCTTAATTTTTCTCTCTGACTCTCATATTTATTCTAATATAACGAAAGTTTTGTCAAAATATTCAATTTCTAAGTTGAAAATTTATCAATCTCTCATTATATTATATGTTTGTCGCAATACTCAAACAAATACTACCGTTCCTTATAAAGTATAGATGAAAAAAAATATTGTATTGTATTTATAATAAGTTGAATTTCCATTAATGATCAAATAGATTAATAAAATTTGAAATTTTTGAGTGTTACAAAAATACTAATAACTGATAGACAAGTACCCAGATTATTGGAGTGGTATAGTGTGGCCCAGCAGGGCGGGTTGGCGACTCCGGTGGTGCAGCTCATAGGGAACATGTTGGAAGAAGTGGTGGCGACAGTGACGCTTGTGGCGGCGCAAAGAGTAATGAACAAGTGGAGGAGTTGAAGAGCCATAGCTGGTTTGAGTTGAGTTGAATTGATTTGGTACAATGTGGTATATAAATATGAATGATTTTGTGGTTACCGAGGTTTGTTTATTTACGGACCAATTGTGAGTTTCATCGGTTCTCTAACGGTCGATGTTTGCGAGAAGCTACGTTTTGGACATTTATGTGGACTGTCCAAATGTTACACGCCAAAGAACAGCATAGGGTTTGGGTTTGTGAGTAGGTTTCAATGAGGATGAGCATAAATGGCCAAAGATCAAAGACGACATATTGTTAAGACGACAAATTTGTGCTTACAAAGAAGAGGCATATGCTTTTGTTGAATAAATCTATTCAACTTCAAAATGGACCTACTGAAATATCTTGGTTGGTATAGCCAACACCGTTGATCAAGAGGTCGAATACTCATATTTTATTTATTGAAATTTTGGTGTCGATAACTGTTAGAATTTGAATTCGATAACTAAATTGAATGAATTTTTAAAAGTATTATGATGTGATAGAAATATGTCACTTGAAAGTAAATTGTTATAATTATTGTCTGAATTCTCAAGGTTAATAAAGTAGTCATTCTGATGTGCGCTCACTCGCACAATAGATACTAGAAATTGCAAACTGAATTCAGGAACAAGAAATAAGAGGGACAGTAGGGGAGTCATCTTAACGGCTAGGAGTTTCTCAAAAAGAGACACGACGGATGCAACTTCAGTCAAGGAGGCGTTGGTGTAGGCTGCAGAGAAGCAGCTGATAGGTGTTTAGATCGAAAATAACTAACAGAACCTTATTCTAGTCATTCAGAGTGGCCACAGGCTTTCCAGCCAATGGGAGTTGATAGTACATGATTGTCGTCACCTCATCTCGGTAAGTCCTTATTTCGATGTTGCGTTTGTTAGGCGTAATGCCAACAAAGAAGCCCATGTTTTGGCCAGAAGCTTTCTTGTTCACTCAGGCCGGATTATGAGTGAGGAATCTGTCTTACCCAGTTTTTTGAAGACTGGCACAGCAAATCATCCTTAATACAATTTATGATTTGCTTTAAAAAAAATGAAGACCTTGTTGTGAAGGCCTTAATATATTTAAATATGTGCTTGTAGACCTTGTTGTGCCTCCCAATGGTCGACACCACAACACACTTGGTCTTTTAGGTGCTAAAAGGAAACCCGACCACTCGATCCGCCCGTTGAATCGCACCAAGCCTCTATCTACTTCTCTCTCATACCTTCTTGTTTACTTGATTCTCTACGAGTTGCAGATTACAAACCAAGGCGAAGAAAGTGAAGCTCAATCAATCTCAGGCTCACAAAACTCGATATCCACAAACCCTAACGAACAAGATTGGCATTATAATTATATAATCTAACCCGGTATATTTTACCCCTTTTTAAAATAAAATTAACATGGGCTCCAGAAGAAAGATGTGTGTGCCTCATGGTTACTAGCTCCAGAGGAATGAAGAGAAACTGTAAAACAATGACCACTTTTGGCATTTCTATGAAGAGTGACACAAATGAAAATTTACATCAGTTAGTCCTTTCTTCTCTCAACACCAATCTTCAATCTCAAAGCACAAACAAAGGAAATTATACACATTCAGAGTGCTCTAGAGAGCCCTCCCTCCCTAGGATTGGGATGAGAAGCCAACATAACAGCAACAACCACAGGAACTGGTTGCATCTATCCATAAAGATCATATGTGCCCTGTAATCATAGAATATATCGTCTGAACCTAGGATTATTTTGCATTTCATTAGTAGCTGGGGTCTTTCTATAATTTACTGATAGATTCTTAGAAAGTGGGACTTGTTCTGTTTTGACAAAACTTCAGATCATTGAAAATGGAAGATACCATATATGTAACAAATTTTTTCTGTAATGTTTTGCTGTCATGCTTCTCAAAAATAAAAATACAGACATAATGGTAAAAACGTATTTTACAAAATTTATGACTGGCTCTTACGGTTATTCCATCCCCAGGTTTATGCTCGAACAGTCTCTTCAGCATACGACGCATTGCCACTTTTGCTGAAACCTGAAAATATATGTAGCGATCACAATCATAAGTGAGTAAATTTGTACATGCATTTCAGTGCAGCCTGCTACAACAAGTGTGGCAAATAAAGATTAGTACTTACTCCTCTGCTTCTTCAGCTTGTTTCTAAAGCTTCTTTTCCTACTGAATGCCGTCTCCTGCAATCACAGAAGATAGTTCATGCATCAGTTTAAAAAGTGTAATATTTTCACCAGCAACCAGAAGAGTAGCATGCATGGATTGTGGGTGCAGTCGACTAAAACACTAATATGTTGATGTGAGCCTATTTTCATTTGTTCATAACTTGCAAAGTGTCGAGCATGATTTTTGAAAGATTGCAAGTTAAGGGAATTACCACAGGTTCTCCAAGTTCGCCAGCTCGGCGAACTGTAGCAACAAGATCCCGGTTCGATTCAGTGTACAGACTTGTGACACGGCCAAATTTACCAGCTCTAGCTGTCCGCCCGATCCTATGCAAAAAATCTACAGCGGATGTAGCAAAATCTGCCTGCAATAAACAAGTGATTTCGAGTGTCATCATCCTACACAAATCCAATGCCAAATCAATGCTCCGTGATTAGAGCACGATCAAGGTTTTAAAACTCGGTGAGGCGAAAAATAAGGGTTTTGAGAACTCGGAGAGAAATCGGCAGAACTCATTTTGTGTTAAATAAATATTATACATGCATATATAATTCACGTGAAAGACAAAAATAACAACATTTTAGTAGAATAAGATACTTTTAAACAATTTAAAACAAATGCACAAATTTATAGAACAGTTTTAAAGCATATGTTAGAAAAATAAAAATTGACCAACTTTGACGTGAAAACTCAATAAAACTGAGCAATTGAGAACGAGTTCATCACTCTAACAATCCGGAGTTTCAATATCTTAGCCAGGTGATAGTGATCATAATAACTGCTACGGTAAAAAGATAAGCACCTGAATAACATGTGAGACGTTTGGAATGTCAATCCCACGTGCAGCCGCATCCGTGCACACAAGAATGCCACCTTTCTCTTGAAAACCAACCAAGGCCTTTTCACGATCATCAAAAGAACAGCCCTTGTGGTAGCAATAGCATTCAATCCCAGCTGTTGATAATATCTTCGATACTGCTTCAGCCGCCTCTATAGTATTTGCAAACACCATAGTTCGACTTACATCAGCACCATCACCCAACATCTTGGATCCAGAACCTTCGTTAACGGCATTTATGAGGGTTTCAACTTGTGTATCAACTGATACTTCAATCCACTTCTGTTCCATCCTGAAGCAGAAAAAAAACAATGAATCGCCAAAAAACATGTATAATGAACAAAATAAATAAGCAGAATTAAAGAATAAGAATGTGAGATTTTGTCTTTATCTCAATACTAATTGATTTTGGCATAATATGGATTTGCATAAAAATATTTTTCTGAACAGTTAAGTTAGTTGGTACTTATATCAAGGTTTTAAATCTTGGGGTTGGGGAGTACTCGGCGAGGCGAAAAATAAGGAGTTTTGCGAACTTGGGGAGAAATCGACAAAACTCGTTTTGTATTAAATAAATATTATATATTCATATATAATTCACATAGAAGACAAATTAACAATATTTTAGTGAATTAATATACTTTCAAACAATTTAATAAGTTAAAACAAAAGCACAAAATATAGACCAGTTTTTATTTTTAAAGCATATGAAAAAATAAATAAAAACTTTGACTGAGTTGACTTAGTGAAAACTCGGAAAAACTGAATCACCAAGAACGAGTTCCAAAACTCGGCCAACTCGATTTTACCGAGTTCTCGGGAGAAATTGTGAGTTTTAGAACACTGCTTAAATCGGATTCCAAGCCATAGGTCCTCCTCAATCATCACTAGTGATAAACAAACAGCGACTTCCAGAAATGGCAATCAGTATCCAGAAAAGAAGGTCACACCTGGGGTTGTGATAATGTAGGTAGTTTCCAGTAACCCAATTGGCATCTGGAAACATGCGCTTCAACACCGCTCCAGCAGTTTTCTTTCCATTGACGGGAAGGGTGGCTGCAACAAAAACATATTGTTTACTTCGGTCATAGATCTTTCTTAATTTCCACCATTCTTTCCTCTCTTTTATCTTGACAGTTCCAGTTCCAGCTCCAGTCTTTTCCGATAAGTCATCAATAACAGCATCATCCTCGGAATCTTCCTCGCCTTCTGAGTCGTTTTCACCTTCCATGTCTTCTTTATCCAAGGAATCGATGAGCAACAGGGGATCATCCTTCAAATCGACCGGCTTCTCAGGTGTAAAACCTTTGGCTCGAGACAACAATTTTTCATCAAATCGTAGCATGTTTATGAGACGAATAATTTGGTTCTGGAAGCTCCCACAGAGAAGCATATCTGCTTCATCAAATACCTGCCAAATTAACATTCCACTAGTTGAGAATAAGCAATACGATAATGTTATCCTTATATTACATCTATGATTCCTCAAAGAACCAATAAAATAAGGATTGTTGCCAAGGTTCTAAAACTTGTGATTAGGGAGAAATAGGCGAGACGAATAATATGGAGTTCTAGAACTCGGAAAAACTCATTGTGTATTAAGTAAATATTATATATACATACATAATTCACATGAAAGAAAAAATAACTATATGTTAGTAAAATACGATACTTTCAAACGACTTAGTAAGTTAAAACAAAAAAAAAACAAATTATAGAACACTTTCAAAGCATATGTAAGAAATAAAAATAAAAATTGATCAACTTTGACCAGAGTTGACCAAGTCAAAACTCGGTAAAACTAAACCAGAGTTCCAAAACTTGGCTAACTTAATTTTACCGTGTTCCCGGGGAGAAATACGGGAGAACTCGGGTGTTTTATGACACTGATTGTTGCAGCTAGGAGCAGAAGTATACCACATATTTTACAGCGCGCAGAAACTCTAAACGACGGTATTTTTCGGGTTCAATATTATTCAAAAGTCCAGCTGGCGTTGACACCATGACATCAGGTTCTTTAACTGGCCATCCCTGCAGTCAGAATTTCTCATTGCATCAAAATCTATCAAATTAATAGGATACGTTGTATAGGCTTATACAGACACGAAAGCACATATTATGCATGAGAATAAAATAGGAACATGAATACCTGTTGTCCCCCGACAGTCGTAACAGTGAGAAGTGGTTGACCACTACTATCTCGGAGGCTATTAGCCATTCGAACCACTTGCTCACATAACATTATGTTTGGGCAAAGAACAAGGAAAATTTTACGCTGTGGGTTTGAGTTTTCATCAGATGCGGCATTTCCAGAATCATGCGCCTGAGATAGCTTATCGATTAAAGGAACTAGGTACCCGTGAGTTTTGCCGCTACCAGTCTCTGCCGCAATTACCACATCTTTTCCTGAAAGTATAGCTGGTATGCAAGCAGCCTAAAACGCAAAAGAAGATGTAAATCAATCAACTGTGATCATACACAAATAAGAGTATGCATCTAAACGCTTGATTAGTAAGAATACTGAAGTATTTGTTATATATAGCGAGTCGATTACAAAAAATAGTTTGTTATATTATACAAAAAGGAGATATATTTAGTTGAAGAAAGTCGGGCAGAAGAAAGTGAGCCCCAATCAATTATAATCAATTTAACTCGGAACATTCACCTTTCCCAATCCTACATACAAGTAATAGGGTTTATAATTTCTAACCTACTTCTCATAATAAGCGCCCTTCATTCCCAACAAACCGGCACAAGTTCAAATTAGGACAAAACATTTTCTGTTTTCCTTAATCCTCATAAAATAACTTCAGCACCCGATGACCCTGTTCAAATTTGCCATCCTACAATCCCAATCAATTGCAGTTTCACATCACATCTAAAATGTCTCCCAATAATTCTCTACCTGATGTGAACATCTAATATCAAATACAAACCCGAGTTTCGAATAAGCAATTGAACCCAATACCTTAACACTTGATAACCCATAACCTATAATACACAAGTTGTGTTATTTCTAATCCTATTTATAATCTCACACTCCACGTCAACATTTCTACTATTGCAACAACAAAACACAAACTTCACACGATCCCTTGAATATCTTGAAACACAAACACAAATTCAATCAGTACATATACTACAAAATTAAGCTTCTCCCATCCCTCCCCATCAAATCAATACGACAGAGAAGAGGTCACCTGAACCAGAGACGGCCTCTCGACGCCGGCGTCGGAGAGAGCTCGAGCAACCTTATCGGAAACGCCTATGGACGTCCACGACACACCCTCTTCGGCGAAGAACGTATCGTTCTCGGTCTGTTTTGGCGCCGAAGCTGCCCAGGCAGTTCCGAACGCCCTGACATGGCGGAGGCGCGGCTGGTTCAGGCGGAGTCCGGCGGCCGGAGAGAGCAGCGAAGCATCGCCGACCAAGGAAGAGAAGGAGTGCTTGAAGTGCGAGAGGAGCTTGGGTCTGCAGAAATGGAGCACAGAGACGGAGCGATGAAGGATCATGGCGTCGTCGTCGTCGTCGTCGTCGTTTTGGGGATGAAGTCTGGATTTTTAGGTTTTTGCTTAAACCCTGATAACGATAACGCTCCGTTACGACGGCAATGTCTCTTCATGGATCAAGTCAAGTTGGGCCTCTTGATGAGGTTTATTGGGCTCAAATGTCCCGTCCTCGACGTCGACCTGATGCTCCATCCCTACCCTACGTATAGTTGGTTTTTATTTTATTTTGAAAAATTACGTATTTTTTCTAATTATGTTCCAACTTTTTCATCTTTTTACACTCAAGGAGAATCGATGTCACAACCTCTCATTTGAAAACAAGTTTAAGAGTTCCTTGTGTAAATATACATATGGGATAATCTCATTTTACTTCGGTTGATTATACATTCTTGGCATTTGATTTAAATTTGTTTTTGAGAGGTCATATGAGTATATTTTCGTTACACTTTAATGTATTTTGTTTAATTTTGACTTAACATTATTATCTTTCATGTTAAAATAATCAAAATACACGTCAAAATTAAATAGAATATAGTAAAACGAGACAAAAATATTTTCCACCGATCTCTTAATAACAAATCTGATTCAACTGCAATTGAGTAAAAAAAATGTATACTTAACTGTAGTAAAATCATATTATCCATATACATATTTTTATCGTGTTTTATTACAGTAGAAAATAATCAACGTATAACCTATTCTTATGGGCAAGTCTAGAGGGGGCTATTGGGGTCTTTAAAGAGTTACTCAAACACAATTTTTTAAATATTTAGTATCAATACTTACAATTTAGTTTGAGTTAAACTTGATTGTTATTACATAGTTTATTGGCACATTTTTTAGGCAACGGAAGATATCGAACAAAATGTCGGAGACGATCTATGCAACGGAAGATGTCGAACGAAATGTCGAAGACAATCTCTGCAACATCTTGCGCACAGAAGGCAGAGCGCAAAAAGGAAATATTCG
>JAYMTP010003320.1:0-17298 GCA_036897365.1 Geranium brycei | reverse complement strand
GTCCAATGTGTATATAAACCCTCCTTATACTCAATACTCTTCCGATGTGGGACTTTGAACTCACATGTGAACATAACTGATATCGGATCAGGCCCACTTTGGACATGCAAAACATGTTCTAGCAGTAGCAGATATCAACTATTGTATATTCAGTCACAAGAGAAGGTTTGTTAGTAGTTAAATAATTATACTATATGTTTGTGGTAAGAATTGTATTGATTAGTATGTTATCTTCTACAGGTTAAGAAACTCATGAAGATAAGGGTTGATTTAACTCAACAACTAACGGACACACAAGATAAATTAGACAGTGCTATAAGTAAATATCTTTGTGGTTAACTTTTAGGTCGAATTAAAGTATGCTACCTTAAAATATTGCATTGTGTTTAGATGAAGAGCTTTGTAATGTGTGAAGAGTTTGAAACCAAGAACATCATTATTGATAAGGAGTTGAAAGATGTTCAAGAAAGGCTTGCAGATGTTGTGAGTTATCTTTGCTACAACCGTCAATAGTTGATTGTGACAAATAATAATTGATATACAAACTGTTTTGTGGTCTTAGATGCAGAGGCTGAAAGACAAAAATAGCTTGGCTGATAGGATAGAGCATCAACCAATAAATTCAAGGAATACTCGAGAAAATCTTAAACATGTTGTAAGTATTTTTAAAAGTAAATGTTGTGTTCACAGGGTTGTGATGTATAGTGTGTTATGAAATTTGGAAAAATTTAGTGTATTTAAATTAGAAAAAAATTTACAATTTAATTTTATATGTAGGTCGAACTGCTGGACGAAAATCTAGAATTGACTTCAAAGTTAACGAAAACGAAGGAAAAACTATGCGCTGCCAAAAAGTCATCAGATAAGAACGCAAATAAAAAGCACGATTTGGTTATGGAGTTGAAAGCACTTGATGGCCGGCTAGAATCAACTGTGAGTACATATTTACAAATCATATATAATTATGACCCGCATGTTTTTCAAAATTAATGCAGAGACAGAGGTAAAATACGTGCAAGGCGTGATTGAGGAGAATTGTAGGTTGGTTTCCAAATCCAACCAAGTTCAACAAAAACTTGACAATATTGTAAGTTTATTTATTTTTAATTTTTTTCTGCTTATTGTTACACGCATCTTGTTGAGGTTGTGTTGTTAAAATTTAGGTGAAATATTTTATATGTGAGAATCGAAAAATTGGAGTCAAGTTGCGGGATTTTTAAAGAAAAATCAGGACTGTAAGTTGTATACACAAATATGTGATTTAATATTTTTGATTTCCAGGCAATGCATTGTGGTGTAAAACAATTATATTGAAAACATATTTCACCAGTTCTTTGATTTATTCAATCAGGGTATTAATGTGGAGAACATTGTGGATGAAGATACACCAGATGTTGGTAATGAAAAGTGTCAAGAGACTTTAACTTCAAAGACTAATGTGGGCAAGAGAAAATTAAGGGACTAATGCCTCGCAGTGTCAAGAGACTTAAACTGTGGGTAAGAGAACATGAAAGGACTAATGCCACACAGTAGACTACTTTGAAAAAACTGTATTTTGAACTGTAAGGTTATGTTTATACTATAAAAAAGGTGACAGCAATTTGTGGCTGACTCTATCTATTGGGCAAAACTAGACTCTCAGAATGGCTAGGCACATTTCATCAAATAATATCAACCCAAAACAAATCAAGGATGTACATGATTGTTTTTTGCCAATCTTATTTACTTATACTTCTACCATTATATTCGAGGGTTGACAGCAAATTTTCCTCAATTCCAGTGAAAAATAATTCATGTCTTATACACGTCAATGGCTGCAGCTATGGATCATGAATCCGCATAATAGTTAGTGTTCTGCTAAAGATTAATTTGTGAATTGTTTGCAGCATCTGAGAAGGGTTTTAACCTCTTCAACCCAAATGCAATTACTGTATGTTTAGGATTATCTGAAATAAAAAAAAATCAAACTACTGAAAACCAACAGCCTGAAAGGCTTAATTTGAATAATGTAGGATATTTCTAAAAAATCACGTTAAATTTTGTTTATTCTAAATAATTCATGTTGGACTGATATTCCAGATACTTACCCAGTATACATAACTGTCTGCATATGAATTCATTTTTCGTCATTTTTTTTTGGACAAAAAATGATCTATTTAAAAATGTAAACTCAATGGAGACATGAATACAAAACTGGGTAAAGTCATACAGTGAATATTAAGGATGTATTTATACTACACCAAAGGTGCATTAAATCAGCAAATAAAACAACCAGCGTGCGTTAAGTCTGAAAATAAAACAACCAACTACCAAACTGTGTGAACAACCATTGACCCCGTGACTTTAGAACGGGCAAATAGAATTGTTGATAATATACGTGGTCTGGACACGCGTTGTGTTAATTGAATTCGTACCTTAATTGGTTATTTAATTTCCACGACCATGTATATAATATAAAATTTAGGCTTTTCAGTATAGATCTAGGGTTTCCGAACCAATATTTCGCTTTGGCAGTCCTTGCCAGTTCTTCCCTAGGTTATTCATAAATTTTTCTTATTCCAACTGGTTTGTAACGTTTGTGATGAGGAGAAGTAGTAGACTCAGATATAAGGACGTCGTCAAGCCTACATACGGGAAAGAACCTGTACTGTCTACAAAAACTCCTAAAAATGGCGATGCTAATTTGGTTTCATCTGGGTCAGAAAGGGATTCTTCGAATTCCGTGTGGGATGTTGCGGCGCATGCAGTAAGTAGTGTGTTGTATGTTATAACTGCTAAATTGGGTTTTATGATCTTATTTGTTATATGTACTTCTTTGGGGTCACTGTTTACCTATACAACTTTTGCAATCCACCAAGTGGTGGTGGCTATTTAGTATTTTTGGTTTTTAAAATGAATACTATGATTTATCTTAATCCTTGAAGATCTGGTAAATTCTTGTTTGTGGGTTGTGTTCATGTGGGTGCCAAATAAATTAACTATTAAGTTGTTTGAAAATTTATTCATTAATAAATTTTTTTTATTATGTTTTCAATTTAAACAAAGGATGTACCAAAAAACTTGACCACTGAGAAAACAAGTGTCCAGGTAAGGGCTGGAGAAAGTCCCATTGAACAGGAGCAAACAGCCAAACAAAAGGTTAGTATTCGGTTGCATGGTTAACACATTGAATTCCATTTTTCTTGTGCCCTAAAAGTTGTTGTACTGAATTCATTGCCTGTTATAATCATTGGATTTTACATATTCAATACTTTTTTGTGGGTCCTTCTTTGAAGAAGAAAGGATATTCCTTTGATGTACGTAAATTTAAAGCTTATGCATATTGCGTTTCTAATTTGTGTTAGCTTCAACGTGCACTTCAATTTTTTAGAAGGAGAAACAGACACTTGGACAATAGGAAAAGGGTGTTGTACTAGCAACAAATACCATAAATTATACTTGCAGTCTCAAAAAAAGGTATAGAGGTGACTATAGAGTGTTTTGTTTATGCATTTTCTTTTCCAGTGTTTTGTTTATGCATTTTTTTTTCCTAATCAGTACTAATGTCAATAATGTTTTATTTTAGCTAGGAGAGCTGAGAAAAATACGGGTCAAACTAACTGGACGTGGTTGTAAGTTATCAGTTTAGTAAATGCTTTTGTTACAAGTATACAAAGTTGCAGTAAATACTTGCACTATTTTGTAGATGGAAAACTTTGTAGTACAGGAGGAACTGGAGATTCAATGCAATATTAAAGCTGAAGAGCTAAACATTGCGAAACAAGAGCTTGAGGAAACAGTGAGTTATCATTTTTAGAAATACACAAGATTGGCAATGCAATATATTATCATTGAATTTGATTTGTAATTGTAGATGAAGAAGTTTAAAAACAATAGGGGGTATGTTGACAAAAACAACAGCAAGGTTTCAAATTCAAAGAAAACAGATGATAGGCTTAACCACTCTATAAGTTTACTTTTATAAACAAGGTTGTTAGAGGCTTTTGTGTGTAAAAACACTTACATTATGGATATATTTTTAAAATGCATTTTCAACAAGTTCATTGTGATTAATTGCAGCAAGTTCAAACCATGGATACACTAAAAACACATGCACAAAATCATAATATTATTAGAGAAATATATAATATAGAACTTAATCATAAACATTGAAATTACATCCTGCACAAGAATATAATACTATTGGATTATTATGAATGTATTTTGTTATTAAGTTATCTGAATATGTATACATAAAGGTTTCGTTTTAATTTAATTTTGTTAAACGCATTTTCCACGTAGATTGAAGAATTGAGGGCAGCGAATCTTAGATTGTCTACAGAATTAGCAACTGCAGAGAAGGAACTTAAACACACAATAAACTTGTCAAAGGAATTTGAAGACTCCAATATGGAAATTGCGAAGGATTTGGTCAATTATCAAGACGAACTGACTCGTTCCGTAAGTATAGTCTTTAATATAAAATTTTAATTATGATGTATCGGTTTCTAATTACATGATTTTGCTATGGTATTATAGAAAGAGGTGTTAGAAAGAAAACATGTCGTAATAAAAGAGAATCAAAGGTTGGCATCAATACTAGAGATGACAAGGCAAAAAAAGACAGTGTTGTAAGTTTTTTATGTATAAAATTGTGTTAAACATGAAATATATACCGGAAAGATTGTGCATGGTTTGCCAATAACGTCTTGTTTGTTGACTGCAGATGGAATATTTAATATGCGAAAACCGTAGGGTTTTGTAGCTCAACTAGAAGATTTGTACGCAAACAAAATAGGTATGAGTGATTTTTTGTTTTTATATTAACAGTACATGCTATTGGTGCTTAATTACCTTTTAAATTAACGAAAGTACTCCAACTTTTAAACCTGTTCGTGCAGAATGTGCAAGAAGGCTCTACAGGTACATGTGGAATACAAGATTAAGAGCCTTTGGTGTCCAAAAGAAGTGCGTGTAAGAGGAAGTACGGAATGTAAGAAACAGTGCATTAAATCGGGCTTGTGTTTTGGGTACAATTACAAAATCTGTGATCAATGTAAACACTCATGCACCTGTGACATTGCAAAGCAGTGTATCTTTTAAACTTTTGAAATAATATTAGGTTGATATCTGTCTCTGTGTAACTCTTTTTCTATAATATTCTGAGGTTTGTAAGGAGTTCATAAAGACAATATGTATTTAGTTGATACATACTATTTGTCAAGTGTATTGTGCTCAATATATATCACATGTATTGATGCAATATATGGTTGATAACTCTATTTTTATAATATTTTGGGGTTTGTAAGGAGTTCGTAAAAACAACTATTTGTCAAGTGTATTGTGCTCAATATATATCACATGTATCGATGCAATATATGGTTTATGGCAATGAGTACTAGAATTGTTATAAAATCATTTATGGGAAATTTAATTAGCTCCTTACTGCTTCAATAGCTCTTCTCATATAGTGTTGATTATTGTGGTTTACTTCTTATTCTACCATGTTACTTGTTCTAGATTGACATCTTGATTTTAGTTGGATAGTCAAGCTTGTTCAATTCCAGATTGAGTATGGTGATTACTTGTTTCGGTAATAATGCGTCCAAATTTGGTTACATTCGTTGTTGTTTTCCGTTCATTTGTCTGATAATTTACCTATGTTTTTGGTTTTAGTGACTTTTACGCCCACACGCGTCTGTTTGTATAGTAGTTTGCACTAAGAATTTTGTAATGGGCTGGGATTAATTTTTTTTCCTAAGGTGGACCATGTTGTGTTGTTGTTGTACATAATGAAAATCGACTACATTCGTCATCTCTTGACGTCATTGGAAGTTAATTTCTTTTTCTATGCTATCCATTTGGATAACTGTTAAGATAATAACCAAACTTTGTTTAATGCGGTTAGAATTCAGGAACTTATCTTTTTTTTAAAAATTAAAATCATAGT
The DNA here is from genome assembly GCA_036897365.1 of Geranium brycei. Taxonomy (NCBI): domain Eukaryota; kingdom Viridiplantae; phylum Streptophyta; class Magnoliopsida; order Geraniales; family Geraniaceae; genus Geranium; species Geranium brycei. Next base: position 11,369 of record JAYMTP010003320.1, on the reverse strand, counting down.
AATTATCTAAACTAAAAAATTGCATATAAAAATGCTCGTGCGTTTCAAAACCTGTTCTATTGTCCGAAATATGGATTTTGGAAAATCAGATGACCATAAAAAACAAAATCTGCAGACAACCAACATTCATTCACTCCCAATAGATGTATTGTCAATAATCGCAGGCTGCGTTGCCAAGGAATCAACCAATGATCTGGTGAACATGAAAATCTGCTGCAAGTCGTTTAACAAGGCTTCAAAGAGTGGCTGCGTGTTTAAGCATGCTACATTGGAAAATTTCCCTATTCAGTCATGGAGACATTCATTTCTTGAGTCATGTGAAGTTAATGAAAATGTTGAGGCATTGTACAGAAAAGGCATGCGAGAATTCCTGACAGCGACAAATTTTGACCCAAGCACATGGAACCTTGATGTACTCAAGTTTGCTGCCATTGAAGGACATAATGAGGCGTGCTATGTCTACGGCATGGTGCTGTTATGCTTTGGCGACCCTCACTTGATGGAAGGGATGAGATTGTTGCAGCATTTAAACAAAGACGACTGGGGTGGTGGTTCATTGATAACCCGGTGTCGTTCGAGTGTCAGAAGATTTATTCAATCTTCTTTGGTGACCTTGCCCGTCATTCGATTTTTTGAGTCACGTATTCACTCAACAGTAAAGGTACGCTGCCATAATTGTCACATGTTTATTGCAGGTAAAGTGAGTGTTCTACTGGATATGGAAGATAATGATAGTGTTATATGCCCTCTTGGCTGGGATCATGAAATATCAATTTTTTATTTTGCGTTGGTTGGGAGAAGCTAGACAGAAAGTACTATGTTATTGTTACTAGTTGCGCGTTTCCAGTATTTATGTTCAATAAGTTAGCCGTTGAATAATTAAGTTAACTAACTTAACGATGTTATTGTAAGTATTAAATTCCCCTTTGTATGACACCTATAATGCATTGGTAATAAGTACTAAGTTTTTATTATTGTACCTTATATCCAAAGGAACATGATATGTGCAGTGAATCCTGAGTTCTCTATCCACTGTATTTGAATTTATGTCTGTTTTTGACTGTTCAGAAAATATTTGGATTTTCTAATTATGCAACTGTCAAGTGACCACTAACTGTAGTATTTTGTAAGGCTTTTTGCGATTTTGGATGATAGTTTTCTGGCATAGTTTATGTTCTGCAATTTGCACAAAGAAATTAATGGAGAGGGATTTAGTTGGGGAAGTCATTTACGTAATATATATCATGAAATCATCTAGGGGAATAAACATTATGGCATACACAATTAGATACAAAATTTTGTCGAGCTCATCTTTGCCATGGGGCTTAAGGATGTTGCCTGCGGCAAAAAGTAAAAATACTTTGCTTGTGTTGATTAAACCTTTTAAAATCGCAGATATCTGGTAGTGTGTGAGTGCATATATGTTTGAATGTAACTGTTTAGTTTTATATTTTTAGAAGACCTTGGTTGTTGTGGATTTTGATAAAAGGTATTACAAAATTCAAAACAAAACTTATCAAAATTAGAAATTCATAGATTGGCTGCTAAACACAGCAAGCCTAATTGTTTAGAAGCAACAGACTTCTCGTGTAACTAAGTACGAACTCATCGAGGAATTTCAATCCAAACCTCATCCTTGGATGCACTTGAATGTCTTTACAGTTTTGGGATGTTGTATCTTCATTTGCTACATTTGGAAGCTGCAAACAAACGCTTCTCAGCTCCACCCACATCCTAATACTGAGTTTTTTCATGTCGAGAATTGCATTTTTTGTCCACACATCTGCGTAGTAATCTTTCTTCACCCAAGTATTAGTAAAAAAATCGTTTCTACAGTCAGAGCTAAGATGGTTAACAAAAACAGACAAAAGACCTGCCACCATGGCAACAAGAAATTGAAAAGGGGTGGATCCCAAGTTTATTTCCTCTACAGGCATCGCCATTTTTGCAAATCCATAGGTTTGGAGGTTAAATTTCAATATGCATGTTTCTGAGGGCAGTCGCTGGCCCGGCTGGCCATGGCGAGGTTTTTTGCCTATCCAATGAATAAATCCGTTGATAAAGCATTCGGTCCATCCAGAGCATATGGGCATACAATCCACTTCGCTGGAAACCACAGTTTTCCACACTTGGTCTTTTAGAGAATAAACCTCCACTATGGGGGGTGGTACGTACTCGAAAATTTCATGTCTCTCGAAATAGACAAGCAACACGACCTTGTACTCAGTGATGTATGGCTTGACGCCTAAGCCTAACATGAAATTATATGGTTTGGGTTTTTGTAATGCGAAGTTAGGCTTCGGTAAGGTAATAGACTTACGGATAGATGGATTCCAAAGAAAGATTGCATTGGTGTGGCTGAGAGTCTCCTCGGGAAAGAAGCTGTTGGTATACCTATGGAGATCTTCTGTTAGCAACACCAGCCCATCGACAGATCTCACGATGTGGAAAGGGTCGTTAAGTTGGTTACGACATGGGCATGTTATATGTTAGAAGGGGCGATTCAACGAATTGCTATCATCAGAAATTAATGAGAATGTATTGGCATCGCCATAGTCACCTGATTCAATAGTCGTAACTGTTAGAAAAAAAGGATTTTGACGTGAGAGGTGGAGGTGTTTGAAGAAGAAAGTGGGACTCTTGATGATAAATCTCCACTATTTGCATACGTTGGTTATTTTGATCAGGGTTTTAACAGTAAGGTTTAAAAAGATTTCTCCAGAAGCTCGGGAGGTAGGTTGTCTGACATTTTAATGCGGAATGTTGCGTTTGATTTGGGGATTAGGTGAATGCACAATGATTTAACCCAAAAACTTCCTTTCCATCACAATATTTATGGGCATTGGATATTAAAGTTTTGTTAACTGATTTGGCTGATTATTTTTTTAGTGAAGCGTAAAATAATGCTGTTTTTTTGGTTTCGTGGTAACGTTTGAAAATTATCTTTATATTTTGCGTTAGTTATTTCCAAACTGACAGTGTTGGGGTTTAAGAGGAAAATTTGAGTCGTGGTTATCTTTGTGAAGTAACTTACAATTCGGAGAGCCGTTTGTTATTGCGTAGCACTGCGGTTTCTTTTTTTTGGAAATTACATGAATTTTTACTTTGGTAAATGTTATCATGCGTGGTTAAATACCGAGTGGTAGTTGGATTCTTTGTCTGTCGTGCCTTTTCAAATACCCCTCTAATGTAAAGTTAATTATTATTTATATCGTTACAGGTAAAGTTTTTATTACAATGTAAGTAGCGATTATGAGTTTTTAATTTGCGAAATGGCGAAGGATTTGGGATGGGGGGTTTCGGACGGTTGTAACGCTTGTTTGCAGTTACTCTGCATTTTTATTTAAAATTTGAGTATCATATTTTGCAAGCACATTCTTCTGATATTTATCCAATTAACTGCATAGTTTGGAACCGTTCCGCAAATCAATATTTTAAAATGACTTTTCCCAAATCTGGAAATTGTGTTGTCAGCGCTTCCACGGCTTGAAACGACAAATGCGATGCAGACTTGTTGAGATTACACTATTTTTTTAGAGTGTTGAGTTTATTATTTGTTGATACTGCATGGACAGGGAAGTCTTGCAGGAAGTATCTAAAACTTGTTTGTGGTAGAAGGTGATAAATTTACAGTACAACTACTTTGTACAGAGAAGTGAAATTGAAAAAAATGCTTTCAATTTAGTGGGGCCTTATTAGTTATTTATTCGGACATTCCCAGCAGAACTAATTTCTAATATTAGGATGCTATAATAGGGTGTGTTATTACATGTTGTGTATAAAAGCAAAGTTTGGATGATCTTATGTTTGTCAACATATTAGTATTGAATGGACAAAAAGTGTGCGATTTGAAAATTTAATGCATTTAAATGTTAATGTAATTAAAATGCCAAGTACATTAAATATTGAAACTGTTGGAAGTGAATAATATTTTTCTTCTTAATAGTGTTTTCTGATGAATTATTAACAAGTGTTATTGTTGCAGTGATTTCAGAATTATGCATGTTATTGACTATTCTGAAAATATTAGGTTTTTATGTTTATGAAATAGTGATTTTAGAATTATGTTTGTCATTGACTATTCTGAAAATATTTGGTTTTTATGTTTATGAAATAGTGATTTTAGAATTATGTTTGTTATTGACTATTCTGAAAATATTTGGTTTTTATGTTTATGAAATTGTCAGTTGATTGACTACAGTATTTTGTAGCCTTTTTAGAAATGGTGTAATTGAAATTGAATTATAAATAAAAGTATTATAATAAGAAAATTTAAATAAAACTTATTATAATTAGAAAAATACAGATTGACTACTAATTGCAATAAGCCTAACTGTCTAAAAGCACCAAACTTGGCGTGTAACTGAGTACGAACTCATCAAGGAATTTCAACCCAAACCTCATCCTTGGATGCACCTGAATTTCTTTGCACTCTTGAGACGTTGTATCTTCATTCATCACATCTGTAAGCTGTGAACAAACGCTCCTCAGCTCCACCCACATCCCAATACTAGGTTTTCTCATGTCAATGATTGCAATTTTTGTCCACGCATCTGTGAAGTAATCTTTCTTCACCCAAATATTAGTAAAAAATCGCTTCTAAAGTCAGGGCTAAGATGGTTAAAAAAACAGACAAAATACCTGCTATCGTGGCGACAAAAAATTGAAAAGAATTAAATCCCATGTCTGTTTCTTTTATAGGCAGTGCCATCTTTGCAAATCCATCAGTTTGGAGGTTAAATTTCAGTATGCATGTTTCTGGGAGTAGTCGCTGACCTGGTTGGCTAGGGCGACGTTTCCTGCCAATCCAGTGAATAAATCCGTTGATAGAGCATTGAGTCCATCCAAAACAGAGGGGCATACAATCTACTTCGTTGGAAACCACAGTTTTCTACACCCGATCTTTTAGAGGATAAACCTCAACTGTGGGTGGTGGTACGTAATCAAAAACTTCATACCTATCAAAATAGACAAGCAACACGACTTTGTACTCATTGGTATATGGCTTGACGCCAAAGTCTAACATGAAATTTTGTGGCTTGGGTTCTTGTGATGCGAAGTTAGGCTTGGGTAGGGTAACAAATTTGCGGATGGATGAATTCTAGAGAACGATTACATTAGTTTGGCTGAGAGTTTCCTCGGAAATAAGCTGTTGGTATACCTATGAAGGTCTGTTAACAACACTAGCCCATCGGCAGATCCCACGACACGGAAATGGCCATTTAGTTGGTTAAGAAATGGGCATATTGTAGATGGAATAGGCGGCGTGATGAATTGCTACAGTCGGAAATTAAGTAGAATGTGTTGGCATCATTGTAGTTATCTGATTCAATAGTCGTGACTGTTAGAAGAAAAGGATTTTGACGTGAGTGGTAGAGGTGTTTGTAAATGAAAGCGGGACTCTTGATGATAAATCTCCACTGTTTGCATACGTTGGTTATTTTGATCAGGGTTTTAATTGTAAGTTTTAAGAAGATTTTCTCCAGAAGCTCAGGGGGCAGGTTGTCTGACATTTTAATGCAGGTCTGTTGTGTTTGACTTGGGGATTAGATGAAATGTTCCATCCAAATGTTAATTGATTATTTCATCCAAATATTTATGGGCATCAGATATTGAAGTTCTATTAACTGCTTATTATTTTTCGTGCAGCGTAAAATACTGCTGTTTTTTGGTTTCGTGGTCATGTTTGTATATATCTAAATATTTTGGGGTAAGGGTTAGTTATTTTCAAATTGACAGCGTTGGCGTTTGAGAGGGAAAATTGGGTCGTGGTTATCTTTGTGAGATATCCTGCAATTCGGAGTGTCGTTTTGTTATTGCGGACTGCTTCGATTTATTATATTTTTTCACTTGAATTTTTATTTTAGTGATTGTTTCTTTATCTTCCGTGCCTTTTCGTATTTTTTTTATAATCTAAAATGAATTATTATTAAGATCTTGCAGATAAATTTATTGTTACCGTATAAACAACGATGATGATTTCAATCTTGCGAAAATGGCGAGGGATTTGGGATAGGTGGTTTGGGCCGGTTGTTACGCTTGTTTGCAGTTATACGAGCAATTTCATTTCAAATTTTAATACGATATTTTGCAATCACACTTTTATCAGTGATTATCCGTTTAACTGCTTAGTTAGGAACGGTTCCGCAAATTAGTATTTTGAAGTTACTTTTAGTTTTATTACTGTGACAAACTATTTCTAGATTATACAATTTCTTGAGAATGCTGGTTTATTCTGTGTCCACATTGCAGGAGCAGGGAAATCTTGATATTTGAAAGCATGGCGGGTGGTGAAAAAGTTATTGTGAAAAATTAAATGTCGTATTTATTGTGCGATTAGTTCAAATCCTTAGTACTATCCTTAGTGGGTATCACAACAAAATTGGTGTGGTTTGTTGTATTGAGTTAATGATATATGATTCTAACGATCAAAATTTCAAGTTATGTGGATTTCTCACTCACCATTTTTTTTCACAGATTCCCGAACCCAGTCGTCCAATCCAAGACGACCCCCACCCGAAACCTCCAAAGAGGCCGAGACCCTAACAACCACGTGTTACTTTATGGGTAAAAGTGCTGATCAGTTTGTTAAGAAATATGGGATCGCTAAGATGTGTACCCAGTGGTTATAGTTTTTACCTCCATCCAAGTCAAACAATACATAGGTATGTGTTTTTATTTTCACAATGTATTTGCTCTTAATTGCTAATCATAACATAATAATATACATGGCCTAAATGTTAAGCCCATATCACAATTTATAGGAAGTTGAAAAGACTCTTTATAATTAAATTCCTTATTGGGAAGTTGAATATTAATTTTAAATTGAAAAATAAATACAGGAAATTAATGATAATTAAATGGGCTGCTGAAAATTAATATTGAATGAGCCATTAAGAGGGACTTGAAGGATCACAAATATTAAATGGGTAATTAAAGAGCTGCTGAAAATTAATATTAAATGGGCAATTAATATCAGTTTTAGTGTTACATGTGAACGAAAGGTTTCAATCCTTTCAATTTGTGTACCTCTTTCATTCTATATTTGTGGGTTTCAGACTATTGTTACAACCGCCATGACAAGACGCACCAGACTATTGTGAAAATAAAAACACATACCTGTGTATTGTTTGATTTACACGAAAGTAAAAACCATAACCACTGAGTCAGCAATCCCAAATTTCTCAACAAAATGATCAGCATCTTTACCCTATAAAGTTACGCGTGGTTGTTTGGCCTCGGGGGCTTTGGGGAAGGGTCGTCCTCGGTTTGAAAGGGTATCTGCTGTAATTAGTTGAATTTTGATCATATCTGCTGTAATTTGTTGTTTTAGATTAGTTTTGAAAGGGTATGAAATCAATGTATTAATGGAGATCTAGCCGAGATTGTATAGGTGGACTTAAGACAAGTCTGAAGTGAATATCTTATTTCCTGTATTTCGAAGATGGCTATCTTGATGCAGTTTCAAATGTGTATTATTGTTGGTTGATACAATATCCCTTAATTTTTTATTGGTAAAAACACATCGAGTCACACATACTTCTTTTACTTAAAACAAAGACATAAAAAATTGTCAAGTAATAATTGTAGTCTTCATACTTTTAAAATATAATAAATTACAAACAAATAAGTTGTTCTTAACTCGAACAGAAAATCTTGAGACATGTGCAAGTCCAAATAAAAAATTTTCTCACTTTTTTGTGGAGTGTGCAGTAAAGGTCTAGCAAATGCTACTGTAAAAAGAAAATAATTGCAAACTTGTAAAACTTGTATACCCTAGCCTTATTCTCGAGTAATTAATTGTTTATGATATATTGGACATTAGCGGAACTTTAATCCCTAAGTCTGTAAATCATATTTAATATAGGTTCGAGAATTTGTGGATGATCCATTTACTTTTTCTTATATTTGAATGAAGTTTTAATCCCAATTTTTGACAATTATCTTTGCATTAAAAAGTAAGGTTGGACAATTTGGAAAATCGAGGACAAAACAGTCATTTCTTAACGTTTCGTTAAGAAAGTGAATATATATATTAAAATAGGTAATTAATAAATTCACATTTCTCAACGGAGAGGAAGAGCTATAATTTAACTTATCAACTCAATGAGTTATTATTTAGATGGTAGATAAAAGTATTTCATCTACATAATTAGCAGGTATCACCAACTTCGAAATATTTGGTTATGTTTTGGACGGTTGTGAAGATCTGGTTTATATTAGGATGTGACGTGTCTAATTTTTCTTTATTATTGTATGCGTTATTATTTAAATATTTGGAGTTAAAACGAAATACATTTTCTGAAATTCTACTACGAACGAGAAAGGGGATTAGGATTGCCGATTTTCATTATATTTTCGAGTCAGCAACATCTGTAGAATTTGCTTTCGATTGAACGACAATGGTTTGTACTCGTAAGATGGCTTGTGCGAAATTGGAGCGTCGATCGCCCTTTTTGTTATCGATAACGAACATGCCGACAGAGATATTGATGGATATCGTTTGCAGGTTGCCGGTAACGGATGTAACTACTACTGCAGTCGTTTGAAGGTTTTTTCGAAAAATGGTAACCGACCCTTGTTTCAGAAAGTTGTACTCATCCAGAGCATCTAATCTGGCATTTCTTCTTCACCGCAGTAAAAAAAATACTTTATATGCTGCAGAACCTGTGTTTCATGAGCGTCTTTGCACTCACATTGACCTAAAATATTGTATTGTGTCGGATTTTCCGTTGTTTAGTGTTTTGGCAACAAATAGCATTAAATTTGGCGTTAAGACTGTTAGGCTTGACTTTGTTAACGTATGCAATGGGTTAATTTGTTATTGTGAACCATATCCTAATGGATTTGTCATTGTTTGCAATTCCATAACTTGTGAGATCACTACAATTCCTGCCCCCCCCCCCAAAAAAAAAAACGAGTTGGAATTTCTGATTTTATAACTTATGGTTTTGGGTTTAGTCTTAACAGTGGAAGGTATAAGATATTGCGAATGCTTAGATATGATGATGTTGGGGTTGATCCTGGGCATCAAGGAATGCAAAGTAGATATGTTGTTGAGGTCTATACTTTAGGTGAAGACAATAGTTGGTAGAGTGTTGAGGACTGTCCTGACACTACTATACTGCCTCATCAATGCACTTATCATGAATGTTGTTTGCATTGATATATATATGGCACTGGAGTGATAATGAAGTATGAATTTTGATTGTGATGAGTTTACTACTATGAGTTCACCGCATTTGTTGTCGGAAAATATGTCGCGCACAGATATTTTTAAGATAGGTGTTATTAGTGGTAAACTTTATAAAACAATGTCTGTTGAAAACTATGTTGATGTGTGGGTAATGATGGAATATGGTGTTCAAAGTTCTTGGTCCAAGGCTTTCACCATTAAAAAATATTTGTCATATTATTCTGAAAGCTATCAACCCATAACACTTTTGAAGAATAAGGAGGTACTTGTGCTAAGCGGAAAACAGATTATGTGTTATAACTTAAACTCAAATATGGGTACGATTGTGGGTGGATACAGTGATCATAGCAGTCATATTTTTTCACTAAAACAAACTGTTCTATCCCTTGGTTCAATACTTGGATGTTGGGTAACAGTAACCAACATACAAAATTATTGAGTGTGTGCTAATTTATTTATGATTTGTAATTTAAGTTTTACTATGTGTAATGGTGTTAAGAGTTATTTAATTTTGCAGCTATGATAGGAAAATCAGTGCTTCCGGTGAAAATCTGTCTTGATTAACAAGAAATGGAATGGTAAATTTGATTATATGTTATATTGTTTAAAAATTTAATGAAATTGCAATTTTAAAGTCGAATTAGTCTGTTGAATTTTTTACACGTGTACTACAGAATTGTTATGTGTAATTCAGCTAGTTTGTTGAATTTGTTTTCTCCAAATTCTATAAATTAATTTAATTTACGAAGGAATGTTTGTGTAGGTTGAGCATATGAAAGGGCGTTTAAAATCTCTGAAAAGTGAGCAAAGTGCATTCAAAGAACGCGATATTCAAGCTCTGAAGAGATCCCTGCGTTTATGTGCGAACATAATATCTTGAACAGATGTTTTCCATATTTTTGCAATTATGAGCTTTGCACTTTAAAAAGGTTCATGGATTGTTCTGATAACAAGTTTTTTAGTTAACGTTTTAATAGTTTTTGGGTTACTTACTAAATTTATGTGTCTATGTTTTAAAAGGTATTTTTTGATATCAGACTGCATAGTTGTTTTGAAAGTTTTTGAATTACCTACTGTCGTATGTGTGTGCATGTTTAAAAGTGTATTTTGTGATATAAAACTTAAACCAAATCATATACTTAATTTCTATTGACCATACTGCTATGTACTTACAGCTAAAAGCTATAATAATAAATAATAATGTTTTTCTTTGTGGTACAAACTCCTTTGGTGCACATTTGTATTAATTCTGTTTAATTACCTCGTATTACAATATCTAACCAATATGATTACCCAGATTGAATAATACAAAAACATGTGTACTGAAAAATATATATATTTACTTTGCTTCAATAGATTTATTAATCAAACGTGTGTGGGTAATTGAACGCGTATTAAGGGAGTAGTTGGGAGATATAACTATGTCACATAAATATCATCTCCTAATTCTTCTGCACAATATCAATCGTTTGCCGCAAAACCTAGATTCGATATGTCAAGATCTTCATCAATCTTTCTACTATTTAGTCGTCTACCATGAGGCGAAGAAACTCTCGTATCAGAAATCGAGTTGGTCCACGGCCCAATTACGCAGACAAGCAACCTAAATCTATAGGTTTTGAAGAAAACGGTGGCGATGGTTTGATTTCGCTGGATTCAGAAAGTGACGGTTCAGGATTTGAGAAAAATGTTGACACACATGTAAGTTTTCGATGAACCCTTATACTGTCTTATCTGTAAGCATATTTTAAGGGTAAAAACTTATAATTTACTATTTCTTGTTCCATTGTCTACGACCGATATATTAATTTATATGTTGTTGCAGGTTAAAGAGAGAAATCAGTGTGTGTGTTAGTCCCAGGAAGAGATCTGTGTCGAATGTGACATGTGAATACCGTAGAAATATATTTGTACAAGGTGTGGGTCTAAGTTCCTCCGTCTCTGGGACTGTTGGAAATGGTGTTGACAACTCTCTTGATGTTGGTTCTAATGTTGCTCTGCGTTGCGAGATTGGGAAGTTAGATTTTTTAAGAGGTTGTCACTATTGGTATGCTATTTATCAATATTGATGCCCCTCGTCCGCCTGCATCAGGGTGTAAGAGCGCATCTGCAGCAGCTGAAGGGCCTCTCCAGGTGAACGCTCCTCGTTCCTGAAGATCCTGTTAGATTTGTG
>JAYMTP010003319.1:0-17299 GCA_036897365.1 Geranium brycei | reverse complement strand
ACCGACTTCTGTTACGACATCTGGATGGACACCTTTCTGTTTGACGCATGTCGAGCCATCTGGATAGACATTTGTCAGTGAACATGTCATCTATCCAAAATAGCCAATTTGATCGTAACTACACATATATATTAAATAAGGAGGTGAATTCAGGTACAAACCAATTTCTCCGTGCAAAACGTCCAAACCTGAATCGTGACCGTTGATTTGGCGATTACATGAGCGTGCATGTCATGCTAGCGTGTGTCTCCGCATATATAAGTGAGGGAGCGATTATCTATGCATAGGATAAATAAGCTTACTAGGCCATCAATAAAAAGGATCAATTATCTCATATGTCACCTTGCAATTTAGAGTAGATTATTATTAGTAGATTAATTATGAACAAGTTCGGAGTTCAAGCAGCATTAAGAAGAAAAAGCATTTACAAAGGTCGGTAACTCGATCTCAAACCCACGAATGTATCAAGTTTTCATGCCAATAGCCATTCTCTCATGGTTTCCATTTGCGTCAGAGTTCTAAACTAGAATAATGTTGAATCAAGAATTTACCAGAGGCCTCAAGATTTCCATGATTTTTGCAGGACGTGAAGATAAAGTCAAGTTATGCTGATGGGTGCTGTGGAGGGTTATAGAGGTCGACCGCTCGAGATGTGATTGGTCATAATGGAAGGCTTGCCATGTTCTCCATCTTCGAGTTATTTGTTCAAGTCAATGTGACTGGACATGGTCCATTGCACAACCTGACTATTTACTTGATAGACCTTGTCGAAAATAGTTTCTGCATCTTCACCACAAACCTGTCCCTAGGAAGTGAATTGGTAAAGCATTGATTCAATCATAGGTTCCATTCAAACTGTATCAAAATTAGGAAACTATGATGACATTGTTTTGTACATATCACTACTAAAAATTATGTTTTTCCGACCAAGCAAATTGGTCGGGAAAAGCATTGAAGTCGGTCACGAATTGAAATAGGTGAGCAGGTAATACTTTTCCCGACCAACAATGAAGCAAAGTTGGTCGGGAAAAATGTCCCTTTCCCCATAAAAGAATAAGTAGATAAAATTTAACAAAAAGTATTAACCATTCATTGTAATGAGCTAATAGCTTAAATGTTAGTTTTCCATTTAGAAATATCAAATCTCGAATAAGTTACCTTCATCAACCATGCCAATATCTTCCTGTGGTTTGTTTGTATTTAAAGAAAGTTAAATAGAAGAGAATATTATTTACCTATTTAAATAGAAGAAAGAAAATGTATCAGATAACAGTAAAAATAAGCATTCATGACATCTAAAGACAATATATGATTCAAACAGAAGAGAATGTTGGATCATTGGTCAACCTGAAATTAAAGTTGGACCATTTACATTACGTAACTAAAATATGGATAATAGCCACACAATCAAAACTATTTCTATTGCATCTATATAATCGAAGTGCAAATCTAGCTAAAGCCCTGTACTTGTTCAAACACAGCATAGAATAATGGCAACGAATAGGTATATAAGCTCAGTCCAAACATAGCATAGTTACTGTTATTGAGGCGAAATCAAATATAAGCCGTCCAAATCGGTGGAACGTTTGTGCAAAATGATGGAATGTTTTAGACCCGATAGGATTTTTGTGCAAAATGGTGGAATGACCGCAGTAGATATTTTCTGTCACGTGTCACGCGCTGGGATAAGCACTTACAATCCATAATTTGATCTCGTTGATGCGGTTGCATCAGTATTATGTTTACCGCACTATTGTTAACCTGCTAAAGGTTTATTTGCCCTCTTGCATTGTATTTTATGATTTTTATGTTACATTTTGTCTTCACAATATTTTTAGTGCTAGTATCCAGGTTCGGCACTAAAAAGAGTATGTCAGTACTTTCACGAAGTATAGTGGAGTTACATACCAAATTGAAAATAATTCGAAGATTTACAATTTTGCAAAAGGAAGTTTTGGTAAATTTCAGCGTCTGGGGCATGTTGCGACCACATTGGCATATCCTAATCAAAAGGAAATTTGAGCATGAAAATCGGTAGAATAAATTATGATACCCAGCTGAATCTTTCGGAAGGCCTAGATTTTGCATCCGATCTTCGATTTGGGCCCATGATATATCAAACCGAACGTTTTGAAAAGATCTACAACTTGGAGGATAAGCCAACTGTCAAATATGTACCGTGATTAAAAAACGTGCCCTCCAAAAGAATTACGAATTTTCTATTCTTCTTTAAATACCTAGTTGAGTTTAAGGTTAAAGAGCATTGATCATTAGGGCTCTAAGACAGAGAGCTGCGAATAGAGCCGTCCAAGGAGGGTTCAAGCCTTCGAGAGAAGGTCGAACACTTGTTGAAGGAGGATCATGAGACTAGAGATCGGAGGCATTAAAGATCAAGTCACAAATTGAAGGGAAATCGACCGATTTGACAGAATCTGACTCTACCGGATTAGGTTTTCTTCTTCTCTTTCTTGTGAACTTGAATATTGAATGTTTTATGATTTTTGCACCATGATTGTTAGCTAAACCCAACAATCATGGGTAGTAAAATTTATTACATGGATTTTTAGATTTATTATTAAAGTTTAGATTTTCATGCATGTGTGCTTGTCATTCTGATTTTACATGATGGTACGTTGCTGAAGAGTGATTTATAATCAATCTGTGTTATGATGCCGAGAAGACGCATCATAACCCTATCCATACCAAGAAGACGCATCATACCAAAATGATTACCTCTCCCTCTCATATTGTGAAAATCAAAAGTATCAATCTGTATTCCAAGATCCTTTCCCTCAAGGGATGGGGGCGAAACTGAAGAAGAGGTCGAAGTGCATGCCTAAAGAGAAGAAGAAAGAACGACGAAACCCTAATCCGGTGGAGTCGAATTCTGTCAAATCGGTCGATTTCCATTCGGTTTGTCACTTGATCTTTGATGCCTTCTATCACTCACGATCCGCCTTCAACAAGTGTTGGACCTTCTCTCGAAGCCTCGAACCCTCCTTGGATATCTCTGGTCGCAGCTCTCTGTCTTAGAACCCTAATGATCGATACTCCTTAACCCTAAACTCAACTAGACATTTATAGGAAAGAATAGGAAAGTCGTAATTCTTTTGGAGGGCATGTTTTTAAAGCACAGTACAGATTTGACATCTGGCTTATCCTTCAAGTTGTTAATATTTCCAAAACGTTCGTTTTGATATATCTAGGCCTTCAGGAAGATTCAGCTGGGCTTAATAACTTATTCTACCGATTTTCTTGCTCAAATTTCCTATTTTGATTAGGATATGCCCATGGGGTCGTAACATGCCCCATGACGCTGGAATTTATCGAAACTTCCTTCTGCAAAGTTGTAAATCTTCGAATTTTCTTCAATTTGATATGTAACTTGACTATATTTCATGAAAGTACTGAAATACCCTTTTTAGCTCTGAACCTGCACAATAGCATTAAAAATACCGTGAAGACAAAATGTGGCGTAAAAATCGGTAAAATATAATGCAAGAGGAAAAATAAACCTTTAGCGGACTTAAAGTAGTGTGTGCGATAAGTATAGTACTGATGCAGCCGCATCAACACCCCACACTAAAGTTTTGCTCGCCCTCGAGATACAAATATACAACAGTGGTCGTTTCAACCCCGAGGTTCACCCTGATAGGGGGAGTCGGCCTCTCCCGAGAGTTTTGTAGGTCCATCCCCCAACCCCAGAAATGCAAGTGATATTTGAACTGACTCAATCCTAAAAACAATACGAAAAATTTATCAATTTAACACTGCACCAACACACCAGTTTTCAAACATCATACTGTGAGTCATGCTATCCAGTTTGTTAGCTCAACTTTTTCTCGAGTTCCTATTGCTTTGCTAAATAAAACTACTAAAAATAGCTAGATTTTTCATTCCGCTCGTGTATGAAATTGATGTGTTCGACCAGGTCCGGAATATCTGGGAGAATGATGTTGTGAGGGCATACTTTTGGAGATAAGCAATTTTCTTTTCTTTTATTTTTTTCCATTATAACTAGGCAACCCCTCACCTTACACCTCAACCCCTCTTTTCGAGGTTTTAGGTCGGCGACCGGAATATCTGGGGATATTTATATAACTTTTCTTTTTCTTTTTCCTTTTTGTATTGCTTTTTTTTACCTTTTCTTTTCTTTTCATAACTTCTCTCTCTATTTTCCAGCTTCACCATTCTAGCCTCACCTTTCCCCGGGTTCATGTGCTTTCATGTGTGAATTTTTCAATAAAAGCAACTCGAATATATTTTCCGTACTCATTTTAACAAATAATATTAACTCGATACTCAGTTATTCAAAACAACCATAACTCGCAGTTTCAAGACATTGGCACAGCCACTATCAATCACCATTCCCAAGGCAATTCAATATCCAAAAGCATGCTATTAACCTCAATTACCGGTTCACAATAGGCATATCTATGCAGTATCAAATTTCAAAAAACATCACACAACGCCTCAAATTAAACGTGACATGCATATGACCTAAAACTAGCATGCAAACATGTAATGCAACACACGCTCTCGTCTTGAATCAAAATATACGAAGGTGTATATTTTCCTTGAATAAGCATTTGTGTGTAACACAGATTATCTGGTGATGTGTCTACTTTTGAAGTCGTGGTTGAATTGTCATTATAGCTATGCAGGGTTGAATTGTCCTATGTGATAGGTTATCCACTCTTTCTATGGCGATGCTCTCTTGAACCTCAAAACTAAATTACAAATTATCCTTTTCTCCAAGTCAATCTAGGTTATTCAGTAACTTAACCTGTTACATGTTTTGTTCATCATGACTTTACTCCTATCATTCATTCCCACAAACACAACACATAACACTGTCATGAAAACAATTTGTACAGGTTCCCTAAGAAATCAATAATCTAAAGTCATATTCAACAACATCACTGAATGAGTGAAAAAAAATTCATCATCTACATATAATCTATACAACGAAAACCTAAATCAACACATATTATCACACATTTGATAAAATTGCAAACCTTCGGAATCAGAATCAAAATCAAAATCAACGAACCCTAACCATTCACTCTCCAAATCCAACAAGTGGATGCTTCGAGCTGAGGGAGCTGAGAATTGACCGGAGGCTTCGACGGCGAACTAAGGGAAGAGAACGATCGGCTTCGAGGGCGAACAAAGAGGTCGAAGCTTCAAGGGCGAACAGAGAGGCCGGAGCTTCGATGGCGATGACTTCGATTTCTGCGGAGCGATTTCGGCGGAGAGATGCTTCGACGGCGAAAAATAAGTGAGAACGAGAGAAATTTTGGCTGTGTTGGTATATATAAAAAAACTTTTTCCGACCAATATAGTCTATGTTGGTCAGGTATAGTATATTAAATTACAATTTTTCCCTTTTCATTACCGACCAACATTGAGTTGGTCGGCAAAAGTACACTATTCCCAATCAACACATGCTGGTCGGCAAAAGTACACTATTCGTGAGCAACTCAACACAAATCCAGTAGTGTATTCTATTTTTGTGTTTGTGTTCTAAACTATGATGACTTCTTAAGATATAATTACAAGTTACATGACCTTAAATGAGGAATTACATCCTTCTTCATGCTAGTACTAAGTAAATAAGAGATATATACAAGTTGGAGGGTACAATGTAGAGCTTTTAGTTTATTTCCTCGATGCCCCAAATGAATGTCTACATCTCTATTTATACTCAAGTCACATTGTATTGGATAACTAGGATTCCACCAAGTGGATGCCCAAGATTGGTTTTCTAGAGGGTTCTATTCAAGCATATTGAATTTTTTTAGAACCCTCTAGATTTAGACACCTCCCTAACTTTCTAAAGATTTCTACCCATTTCCACAATTTTGGGCCCCAACGCCTAAGCGCTAGCTAGCTTGAGGGTGATGGCCATGACAAGGAGAACTCGTTACAAAGAAGACGATAGAGATGTCACGTCATAAGTGTAATGATCGTGACATGCAGAGGAGGTCGTTCTTAGATACGTAGGAGGTGTCACGACAGTGACAATTCACAAGTCATGGTCATGACATACCTCCATGTCACTAACTGTGACTGAGAGTAGCGGAGACACATGGTTTTAAAAATAATGTTTAAGCAAAAGGAATCATGGATAGAAAATAAGTTTGCAAAAAAAATTTGAAAATAAAGAATAAAGAGAAAAATTTAAGAATAAGTAAACGTAGATATAAAAACAAGGCACATAAGTAGAATAACTATCGATATGATTAATATTTTGAAAAAGTAAGATACATGTGTGAAAGAGAAATACAAGATTGTAAATATGAATCTGGACTAACAAAAGAGAGATAAAAATGGTGTTGAATATGGCAGCTTATTAGTGATAAATCTCAAAAGATTTTTTTAATAGCTTCATTTTGTCATCTATATATCATGAATTTAAAATTAGGGCATCAACATCTCGCCACTCATGACCGTTGTCGATGAATCGATAGTGATCGATACTTGATTTCGCTCATGTGTTAAAAAGGGGCGACAACGCGAAGTAGGATTTGCTATGCATTGAAATCTATCTATCGAGCGAATTGAAAGATTTCATCTAATCAGTTTTTGAAATTTTTCGATCGCCTCGACAACATTCAGACTTACACATTCATTAACTTTTTTGCACCAGTTAACTACATTGACCGTTGACTTTGGCTAACTTTCTTCTCTTCTCTATACTTGTTTCTTTTTTGTTCGGCTTTGATTATTTTTCGTCATTTTTACATTATTTTCGTAAAATCGCACGAAAATATCTTTCACTCTTAAAAGTAAATGCATTAATTAAAATATGTGCATTTGAGAACGGATAATCGTAAAAGCAAGAGTGTTATAAGGTCTAAATTTGCAAGTCGTGCAATTTCTCAAATATAAGAAATTGCAATTCTCTTATACCATTTACGACATGCATTTAAGTCCTTTCATAATGATCCATTATTTGGATGCTTTACCATTTACGGATCATAAGGTTTAATTAAATAAAGCCATGAACCAACGATTAACCCATATCCAAACGGATTGACATGTTGGTGACGTGGAGTGGGTCCCACACAACAGTGGTGAACCGGCAGGCCTTGGGCCCACAAGAGAGGCCCAAACATGAGACCCGACCCGACCCGAAATCGAAGCCTGCCTTCGTCAAAACCTGGCTCTGTCAATGGAATATCTCATACCTCTGTTAAGAAACACTGTCTTGTTCAATTTACGTTCTCTCAGAATTTGGGAAAATGGAAAGTGAACCTCAAGCAATGGTAATGGAGATCGAAGCAGCCATGGACGACGCTGAGCAAATCTGTGATGACTTCCACTGCTGCGTCTGCCTGTAAGCCTTCCCTCTCCTCTCCTACCAGTTTCTGCTTATTTATAACTTCTCTTGATTATTCTCAACTTCGATGTTCTCAGAAGCACCTTATTGCATAATTCTCGGGGTGGGTTTTTGAATTCGATTGGGTTTAATTTAGTTCAGGCTGTGACCGCTCATTTTGGTAATTCGCATCCAAAATTAGGAATTGGATGTGGGTTTCGGTGGAGTTTGCTTGGTTGGTAGGTCTGTCATTAGTGTGACAGTAAAGCTCCCTTAGTTTTGAGGATTTAAGAGACGTCTTGGATCAAAATCCTATGTAAACCCCTGATTTGAAAGTTTTAATAGGTGAACTTGAGTTCTCCATAGAACACATTGAAGAAGTTTGGTGAGAGATGTAATGTAAGCCGTCTGAGACTTGGCCCGAGATGAGGAAGGTTCAAATAATACTAGTAAGTTAGATAGTTTACATTAGCTATTGTGATTGTATTAATTGCATTTGGGTATGTATCGCAAACAAGGAATATTTACTAAGTTTAATTGTTTCCTCGACATTGTGTTTTTTGTGGTTCTAATCAGCGTACCTAAAAGTTTATATTTGGAAGTTTATACGTTGTAAGAGAAAAGTAGAAGTAGCGAGCAGACTATGTCTATTTTAGAGACAATAGGGTTGCATATTGATGCTCAAATCTCTTCCTACCTATACATTTGAAATCTGCAACGTGAATCTTCATTATAAATAGCTACCCATTGTTTTATAAGGTGCTTTGTTTTCTTCCAAAGCTGGCACCTTTATAAGTGTCGAGGGACTATAATGTATGATAGACAATGAGGTTAGGAGGAGAGAGCCAGCAGCGATGCCGAGGAAGACAAAAAGGAAGACTAATAGGATGCAGAGGATGGTGATGAGTACTGTGAAGGGGGTTGACTTCTTTTCATTTAGTCATGACCACAAGGAATGGTCTTATTGGAGATGACATTGAGCTTCTTTAATCCTAAAGAAGGGGTTATACTGGAGGAGGGAGGGTGCAAAAGAAGCAAAAAGATTAAGTTTAGAATTACTATTAACACAATTCAGATAATACCTAACTCTTTCAGATCAATTATTTACAAACTGTATCGTTCAAAAATCCATTTCTTTATATGGTCACATCGTCTTTCACTTAAGATATCAAAGATTTAAAGCCGCATCACTTAATCCCGAAGAGGAAATTGATGGGCCCTGGTAGCAACAGCTACATTGCCATTAATGAGTTTTAGGCACTCAATTTATAACATGAAAAATTCAGCACCTCATTTTTCAGTGAGGATGATTCAGCATCTTCTAGTGTTGAAACTTTTACTAGTTGCCTATTTTTTTGTCATTTTGTTAACTGGAACCAATCAATACCCTTTTCTTTTTTTCAGGGAACTCCTTTACAAACCAGTTGTATTGGGTAAGAAATCCATTACTGTGAGCTTCAAAATGCCATCTTAGTTAGTCTCCTATAAATTGATCATTTATATTGTTTGCAGGCTGTGGTCACATGTCGTGTTTCTGGTGTGTCTTCAAAGCTATGAATTCTTGGCGTGAGTCTCACTGTCCTGTTTGTAGGCACCCATATGGTTATTTCCCAAGTGTCTGCCAATTAATGCACTTCTTGCTCCTGAAATTGTACCCGGTGGCCTATACAAGGAGGGAAAAACAAGTGGAAGGTGTGTTTCTCCAAATGCTTTTTTTAGTTCTTGACTATGTATCAGCTTTTTAATTTTGTTGGAACACTTTTCCTGATTGATTACAGACTAGGCCTAGTTGTGGTTCACATAACTATTAGGCCACTCCACCTTATAGCTTAGCCATTTTGGTGTTAAGGTAGGAAACATAACAATATCATGGCATTGAAAGACATTCCATGTAATGCCAATGACCCTAAGAGAGACCAAATTTGTGATTTGGAGCCACTTGCCCATGTGTTAAACCCACCATGAACAAAAGTGAGACTCACACACGTGAGGAGTCTGGTACCAGTAATACCTCATTTTGCTTGAAGACTAGGCCTAGTATCACTTCATATACCTGATGGGCCATGCCATCTAATTCTTAACCTTTTAGGTTGGAACTTCAAACACTTGCTTAATCAAGCTAGATATGAATGATATGATCTTTCTAAATATGTTTTTATTTGTAAACAACTAGAGTTTGTGAAAGATTGTGACATTTCAATTCTGCTTAAGTTGTGAATATTTGCCTTCGGCATTTGATTTACTACCACTTCGTGGTAATTCTTAATTTCTGTTCTTATTTGTTTTTTTCCAGAAGAAGAAAAGGAAGTTGGCTACTTCTCACCCCAATTTGATAATCATTTATTAAGACCACAGCTCTGTGAGGAATCAAATATCGTCGCCAAGGCATCTCCTTCCTCCCCTATTCATAATACAAACTTTTCTGAAGGTTATCCATACAGGGAAGGGGAGTCATCTTCAACTGATAACTCATTGGGAACAGTCATTCATCATAAAGATAATACAACAATTATACCTTCTACATTTTCAATGGACTTTGAAGCCACGTTGCTTGAGAATGGTCTTCAAAATGGAAATTGCAAGCCAATTTCTATTGCTGATTTACTTTGTGTTGCATGCAAGAAGCTGCTATGTAGGCCAGTTGTTTTTAATTGTGGCCATGGTAACTCAAATCTTGTTCAATTAGCAATGTTGAAGTCTCTAGTGAAAACACAAAAGTTATCAACATATGTATATATAATTCCATTGTTATTCCATTTGTGCAGTATATTGTGAATGCTGCATTGTTATTCCAGTGGATGGATTTCCAAGGTGCCAAGATTGCCAAAGTATTCATCCAAATGCATTACCAAGTGTTTGCTTACCTCTAGAGCATTTCTTGGAAGAGCATTTTCCAATAATATATGCACAGAGAAGAGAGAGTTCACTGCAACAAGATGATTGTCAGTACGGTCGATCCTTTTAACTTTTATCTTTTCCATTTCATTTATCTCTTGGATTTTCAGTAACATAGATATTTTCAGTTTAATTAGTGTTGACTTGGTGCTTATCTTTGATATGG
The DNA here is from genome assembly GCA_036897365.1 of Geranium brycei. Taxonomy (NCBI): domain Eukaryota; kingdom Viridiplantae; phylum Streptophyta; class Magnoliopsida; order Geraniales; family Geraniaceae; genus Geranium; species Geranium brycei. The sequence continues at coordinate 6,914 of JAYMTP010003319.1, read as the reverse complement.
TATAGAATATGAAATTTATAAGCACTGCAGGAAGATATTTAGAATGATGTCTTATGAATATTTTAGTGATCTCTCTTAATTTTCACTGTGATATTGTTTTCAATCCAAGTTTTCTTCCATTAAGTTCTTAGGGGAATAGTGACTTGCAGAAAGTAGGAAATAGTCAAATACATATCATATTTCTTTTTTTTGCATGAAGACAAAGCAAGTTTATTATAGTGTTTAATATATTCAGTGCATAATATATATTTGAACTGAGCAGTTTATGAATGCCTCAGCAACTAGGTTATGTTTTTGTAACGTCTTCAACCCATAGTTTGTGGCCTTCTCACTCTCATTGGGTCGTGATGGGGTATTCATCTATGCCCCCTCCAAGTGTTGCAATCATTCTCAATTTGGCCATATTTAGTACTGCTCAATATATTTGTACATGCAAACAAAATTTGTGTACATCCTGCATACTTTATGGATACTGTGACCTACACATTTTGGCCTTTCCATTCAAACCAGACTGTTATTCTTAAGCAATATATACATTATTCACTTTCTATTCTCTTCAATCAGTGTCTCTTTTCCTACACGAATCTGGCATTCACTATTCTTCCTACTCAGTCGTGATTCCATTGACAATTAACATGTACCTAGCAATGATGGTTCTAAATGATAAGTATATTCACCGAAGCATGTACTTGGAGTGGTTAACTTATGCTTCACCTTTTATCCCATTATTGAATGTTTATAGGCTAATTTTAGACTATCTTGCATAAAGCGTTTTTTGTCTTAGAATAGTTGATTGATTTTGCAATGCTACTACCATTAGAATAAAGAAATTTGTGTGATCTTATTATTATGCCGGAATATTTTTCATATTTAAATCTTTTTTAATTAGCAGTTGTACGCATCAAGATTCAAACTTGAGACCTCACTTATAAATAAGTCGGCTCTTTGCCGCTTTACCTAACCTATTTTGGTCATACTAAATTCTTTTTGTGTGCAATCTTAGTTTGAGTTTAGCATTTATATCTATAGCTAAATGATTTCAGGTTCAAAACAAGCACGTCAACATACTACCAAGTCATCAACGCTGCCTACTACTGATTACTCAGCAGGGTTGTTTGGCAATGGACCAAAGGTTCATATTGAAGTTGGCTGTGATTGTTGTGGGGTAAGTTATAAAATAATTGATTTCTGAATACATGCCTATTGATTTTATTCTAATAAATAGCAATGGGTTTCTCTGAAGACAAACCATGACCTCATATAGGAATTGGACATTGATATGTGGACTAGTTCAACTTAATTAATATACAGGATGAATTGCTTCCTATCTTCTTATCTGATACTGTTCTAATGGAAAGGCTAATGATATCTTACTCTACCTTTACTAAGGTTTCTCATTTCTTAATCCTATCAATGCATGGAATAATAGATGAAATGAAATCTTGCTTTCCCGAAAAACAATAACATGTCTGAATATTATCATTAAATTAACAAATTTGATTTGAAATGTAACAGTGTTCTGTTCTGTCATCATGAATTAAATCAGAGATTCAGTTTTGATGCTAAGGAAAAAATAAATTTAGTCTAGTCTTCTTTTGGATATGAAAATGATAATCAGTTTAAATACATAGCTTATTTATCTAAGTCGTGGTTTGAGGGCCAGGGTTCAGGTCCAAGCGGTGGTGTCTCTCTCATCTCTTTCCTCTTCCTATCAACTAAACTTGGGTTAAGTGGCAAAAATAAAGCTCTTTTTCTTCGTAAGGGATGTCTTGAACCCAAATCTGTACATATTCAAAGCTGATAACAATTTGTTTAAGTTATAATTCTAGTTTCTTTTGTTGCCTTTATATTAAAATTGTGGGTGTCACCCATGTGTAGATGTCTCCAATAATCGGGGAGAGATACAAATGCAAAGATTGCACAGAGAAAATAGGCTTTGATCTTTGTGAATCATGCTATAATAGTCCATCAAAGGCTCCAGGCAGATTCAACCAGCAACATAAACCAGACCACAAGTTTGAGATTGTACAACCGCCGAGTTTAAATGAAGTAATATTAAGATTCTCCGCCGATGGCTCTGACGATGGATCAGATGACCCAGACGACCCTGAAGATTTTGCTCCTGCAGCACTTGTCATGTTAAGTGATGCTGTACAAGATCCAGAAGATATGGAAGAGCAGGTTTCAGGTGCTAATAATTTGGCGCAGAATGCTCAACAGGAACACGGAGATGAATAAAACGGCCAATGCCATGATTCTCTTAGAAGGTAAAGACTCTCATCTGATTACACCGTATGTATGTGGATATGCATCGTACTTAATCTTTGAGATGTCATCGTGCCTGAATACACTCGTCAACGATCTTTTTAGCATGCAAGAATTAGTAAAACACAAAAGGTACCACAACACAAGGCTTTGTAAACTTCTTATTGTACCCTTAAGTTGGATGTTTACTCTACCCTGCAATGATATTTATGGTTTCAAAGAAATCTGTATCTTTGCACCTTAACAATAATATGTAGATTTATTTGGCATTCATTGCTTTGTAAATTGTAACCAACTATTTTTAGGAGGATATTGGTGAAGAATGAAACGGGTGCTTGAGAAGTAACCAACAACAGCAGATGGAGGAGCGTTATTATGTAGCCTAACTTTAGATTTCCTTGAGGATCCAAAGGTAGAAGAATTCGTTTTATTATATAGATCACTATTCGGTGTTATTTTTGTTTGTATACTTATCTATTCAGCAAATCCCTGTGTAGACAGACTTGAAGTTCATATTGGTATTGCGTAGTTGATTTAATTGCATCTGCTATTTGGTATTTTGATGCATAAATTGGGATTAGTGTGGAATTTGCTTGTGTCGTTTTGATTTACCTTGATTGAGACGAAATCATTTCCAATGGTACTTTTTACATTTAAATTAACGTGGAGACTGATTCGCATTTACATTAGGGCAGGGAGTCATTTTGTACTCCAATAATGCACTCTATATATAGAACATCTCTAACGAGGCTCATCCAATAGCTTTTTAGGTGTTGTAGGGTGAGATTGCAAAAATATCACTACAACAATAGGATCCCTGCATGGCTAGGTATATTATTATTTTTTGTTTCTCCCTCTTTTCAAGGAGTTTCCTACGGTTTCTCATATTATTTTATATTTATTTTCTCCATTATCACAAATTTCATCCACTCAGCACCCTTTCATATTATTATATTATATTTAAAGTAAAATATATTATTATAATAGAGTCTAGATTAAATGCGGAGGGCATGATTACGTATAAAATAAAATAAAATAAAAAATTGGTTCCGTGCACTAATACAATTCACCAGTTTGAGTGTGGCTCAGTGGTTGACACTGCTCGCTATCTGTTTTCAGTGCAGGGTTCGAGGCTCTCCCTTAAATATAGAGAGTAGGAGCGACCATGGGCCAGGTTCTTGGACCAGCAGCTTTTATGAAAAATTTGGTTCTAACTCATCCAAGTTTTGCTTCGATTCTATTGGTTTATCGATTTTTTATATTAAGCCCAAAAATATTAAACTTTAAAAATTGTAATCATATTAGACCATATTTTTACCTATTGATTAAGATAATTTTGAAGCATTCAAATTACTTTGAATGGGTCACCCATTGTTGGATCCAGAAGAAGCAATCTATGCCTCCTCTTAGTTCTGGATCCCTGGATCTCTCCGAGCCTTTTCCTAAAGTCCTGCCCTCTCAGGTGGATGTTAATCCAAGAGTTGAGGCGGAGGATTCATTTGGGAAAACCAAAGCTTTAGGGCTTGTTCCTCTTGGAAATGAAGATATTATTGACGAGCCCCAACTCAGGATCGAGGAAGAGACTTGAAACCTTACTAAGGTTCCTTTGGCCTCTCCCTTGTAGTTTTTCTCTACTGCCCTCCATATCTCCCAAATTTTTCTTGTACTCCTTGTGTGTCTTTTCTCTTGTTCATATCATCTTGTACATTTTTTTTTGTTCATCATGTATTCTGGTGGGTGAAGTTCCCATTTCGGGACCTCCACCCTTTCTTATCAATTCACTGATAAAAAAGTCATTATTTAGTAGTTTTATTTGTATTTGACAGAAGTTGCTGCCACGATTTTAGGCATCCTTCAAATTAGAGGCTCTATAAAAGCCACTTTTTTTTTGAAGCTATATAAGCCACTTGAATAAATATAAACCAATTTAAGAGCAAATTGTAACTTTGCTCAACTTGTTATTCCGAAATTCAACAGTGATTATGACCATTGGAGTATGGTCATGGAAAATCTTCTACAGTCAAAGAGTTATTGAACTATTGTGGAATTAGGCTATGTACAACCTGAAATAGATCTGTTTAAATTAAGTGTAGTTACTTGTAAAAACAAGTCATAATAAGTGCAATAAAGTGTGATTATTATCGCGGGATTGTACAAATGTCCACACATGTTAGTTTAGGTTATATTTTCAAAGGTTCAGAGAATTAGACGATGATATTAATCATGGTATTTAAGTGGGTTGTTTAAAATAGCGAAGCACATTAGGGACCTATGTGATAAGAGTTTTCCTCTAAAGTTGAAAATAAAATTCTATATGACTGCAATTATACCAACATTATTGTTGATCCACATTGATTATTCTATCAACAAAGTGAAAATTGCCGAGGTTTGTATGATTTGTTGGATAATGAATAACCCAAAACGAGCATGTTCGAATCAAAGTAAGTGTTGCACATATAGACGAGAAGATACAAGAACACTAATTACAATGGTTCAATCATGTGCAGCATAAGCCCATCGAGGAACCAATTCGGCTAGTGGAGAGAATGAATTTATGAGTGTTTAAGAGAGCACACAAACGATAAAAAAAAAGACGTGAGCATAAGTTATTTGTAAGCATTTGGTTGATGATGTATCACCAAGGAACGACAAGCGCAGTAAAAACTAAACACCTCTATCATCAAAGGTACTAGGATAGTAAGTTTATGGGATTAAGATATATCAGTATTATCTAATTCCTTGTACGTGAGACGAAGATTCACGAATAGATTATTAACAAAAGAGGGAATGCAATGTCTCTGCCCTAACTTGAAACAAACCCAATGTTAAAGCTAGCTTCATCCAAATCCTAACAGTTGTTAGTAAAAATGGGAAGTCACTATTAATGATGGGTTGTTTCAAACAAAAGCATCACAATAAGTGTACACTTGGGCAGTTGGATGAGTCACAAACAGTCAACTGTAAAAGGGTCTGTCTCTTTAGGTTCTTGGGCATTTGAAGGTTGCTGAGCAAAAATGTCAAATAAAATTAGGGGGAAATTTCACAAAACTACATCTAGAATAGACAGTTTCTCACTTAACTACCCCTACAATTTTTCTTCTCACCGGCGCCCTCTTAGATTTACAGTTTTCTCACTTTGCTACCTCTCCGTTAGGTTCCGTCTATTTCTGTTAAAATTTGAGGTTAAAAAGACTAAAATGCCCATGCATGTGTTTTACATATGAGAATCATGTTGGAGCTGCCATTATGCTGAACTATTATCATATCTGGACAGATAAATGATGATATCCTGTGGTATATATATGTTTTCCAACACCTGGAAAGGGTGTGTCAAGATTAACCCAAAAGTAAGGGTGTGTGATTTATTTCCAGTATTGTGGTTTTCATTACATTAGGTCAGGAGATAGGCTCCTTTATTATTGATTGGTCTAATGTACGATTCCAGTTACTAATCGGAGATTAGCTCACTAACCATGAGAACTCATAGGGTTAGAACTCTGGGGGAGGAACGATTCTTTCATGGTGCTAGAATAGTAAGTTGCGGGATTAAGATACATACCAACATTTTCTTATTCTTGTATATACGACATAAGATCAAGATTCACAGATGGATTACCGAGAAAAGAGTGAAACCTAATTAAATGCAATGGTCTGCTTCTCTCTGCCCTAGCTTGGAACATGTTTCTAATCAGAAGCAATTGTAATGCCTACTGTTAGTAAAAATGGGAAGACACGCTATTAATGCTGTGTTGTTTCAAATATAATCATTATGAATAAGTGTTTTATCACAATTCAGGACAATAGACGACATCACAATTAGTTCCAATTTTTGCACTTGAAAAAAATAACAGCAGACTTAATTATTAGAGACATTGACTGGTTAAATAGGCTATGAACTTGTGGCCGTTACCATGAGGAAGTCAAGTTGATTTTGTGTAGAAGCGAATACCAACAGCCAGGCCCAAGATTGCAAGGGGAACAAGGAACTGGAGGAGCTTGATGATGAAGTCTGACGACTTGTCCTGGTTGATGTGAGCTTGCTCTGAAGGTGCGTATGTTGTCTTCTTGGGGAGTGTGGTTGCATCAATCTCTCCAACGTAGTACTCCTCCATCTTTCCTCGTGCATCGCTACTGTGACCCACATCCTCAAAATCATCTGTTGCATCCTTTCCTGCATCAACATAACATACATACACCCGATAGATAAGCTTCTAATATAAGCTTCTATATATTTAGAGTATGACTGGACATACCTGTGGCGGACAACAAAACTTCATCGCCGCCAGGATGGTCTTCCAAGAAATTCGTCACATCATATACCTACTTTCAAAAAATTAGGACAGACTCAGATAGGAAGTGCGTGGCATTTGGAGTGGTAACTAGTTTTTTTATCTGGTTACTCGAAATAAGACGACAATGCATATATCATCCTTAGCAAACAAAACTTTCCAAAGCAAAGTCTTCAGTTCCTAAGGGCTCGCAAAAACACATTCCAGTTACTCTAATGCTCTAATTGCCTGAGAAACGACACTTATCTTTTGAATAGGTTCAACTTCCACTAGAACAATCAAGTTGTTGTTACTATATTGGTTGGCTTATTTTTTAGGCACCAGGAAAGATTCGGTGTCAAGATGTTTGTCCCAACATCT